>VZRU01018717.1:0-86008 GCA_013398155.1 Pedionomus torquatus
TTTCCTGTGAGGGTGGTGAGGCACTGGAAGTAATTGCCCAGAGAAGTTGTGGATACCTCATCCCTGGAGGTGTTCAAGGCCAGGCTTGATGGGGCTTTGAGCAACCTGGTCTAGTGGGAGGTGTCCTTGCCCGTGTCAGGGGGGTTGGAGCTCGATGATCTTCAAGGTCCCTTCCAACTCTAATCATTCTATGATTCTGAGACCACTATAGTAGAGTTTCAATGGTGCAATACTTTAAGAAATCATTAGTACATACCCTTTGGATTAGATCTCCAGAGCCCCTTTGAAGGAGTACATTTATTTTCTGCTTCTGCTGTTTGCTGTCTCCTGACTTGCCTTGCTAAAGTAGAGCCCTGCAAAGTTGAGTCCTACCAAACAGATTTCTTAGAAGCTCTTTTCCAGAGACAGCAAACATCACATTGCTGTAATAAAAAATAATGTTACATCCTTACCTGGAACTTAGTAGTTCTTTTCAGAAAAGGCAAAAAAAAAAAAAAAAAGATATTGAAGAGGTATTGAGGTAAGCAGCTGCATACAAAGAGAGGCAAAGTTGAACTTTGCAGAATCTGCAGAGCTATAGAATAGACTAGACTAGACTAGACTAGAATAATTTCGGTTGGAAGGGATTTATAGTGATCGTCTAGTCTGACTGCCTGACCAATTCAGGGCTCACCAAAAGTTAAACCATACTATTATGGGCATTATCATGGTTACAAATTGTTGAGAAAAATAAAATTTACCTTCATAATCATCCAGTACTACATGAAGGGAAGGGAAGCTCTTGTGCATACCAAAAGTTGAGGTACTCTTAAAATAAATGCTATTCTGAAATACATTAGCTATCAGAAGTCCTAGAATAGGACCAGAAGGAAACTAATTTATAGGCAGATCTCAATCAGTAAGTTTTTATTCAGAAGTGAATGATATCTTTGTCTCCTCCCCTTTTCTTTAGCATAGAACTGAATTTAGAAGGATTTCCCCCACCCCCCACCCCCCATGAATAGGGAAATGTTTTTGTAAGGATAAGTAGCTCTGCAAAGGGAAAAACACTTTATCTCCTCACAAAGGAGCTGATAGCAGTAGTGAACAGAACATACCAAGAAGTAACAAAACCATTTTGTGTTGCCAAGCCCATGCTATTTCTGTTTTGCTGTTTCTAGAAGAAATTAATTTATTTTCTCAGTACAGGGCTTTGTACTGCTTTATCTTTACAGTTGGAAACATTTATCTGTCTCATTCCTTATTTATCTAGGTTTTGTTACTATAGTGAACATTGATCTGTGTATAAAACCGGAACAGTGACTGACACAAACACTTTTTCTGAATGGCAAATGCATTACTTGTTTCTGCTTGTATAATCCTATTACAATAGCATTTATGAAATAAGAAATGTTACAGTTCTAGTAGGGATGCATTTGGGCTACATCAAACAGGGAAACATATTATTCTAAGTGTAAACATGCATTTTCTATCAATTATTGCATGTAGTTTAAGGCCTGAATGTTAATGCTGTAAACTGTGTGTTAGATTTTTTATAACTATAGTCTGCTGTCCTGTGGTAGTCAAAATCCTTACTAATATTAAATGGAGTTTTTAATTTTGAAAGAATTACAGGTTAGAGATCTATGTTGTAACATAACAGCAAATTATATACTTCTTTGCTTAACTGTTTATCGACATTCTTGCCCCCATGTGGAAAAGGGAGTTGGGAACAAAGACAGGTGTGGTTTTTAATAGGGTAGGTTTTACAGGGAGCACTTAGTACTGCTGTATGGTTGAGTAAGTTCTGATGTACTTGGTGGTGCCATGTGGCCAGGTAGATGGGATGCTGTCCCAAGTGTGTGTGACCATTCTCGGCCCAAGGCTGCTCCTGGCTTCAGGGACCACCCTGCTGGCCACCCCTCATCACTCTGTTGGACCTTGCAGCCTGTGTCCCAGCTCATGGGAGATTCACAATACTCCTTGGCATGCATAAGCAGAGCAACAATGCCAGCCCACCAGGGCAATGAGTCTCACAAGAGAACTGACTATTGTATGGCTGTCCGCTTATTGAAACACCAGTTTATCACATGCTGAGAATACAGCGAGTCCCATGTATACAGTCAAGGTAAGAATCAATGTTTAACTACAATCCTCAGCATTAAAAAATGAGGTAGTGATGAAAGTCAACAGCTTCTATCTGCCTAGCTCCGGTAGCCCTGTTTGCTGCTGTAGGGTTGGGCTCCTTCCAGTATATCTTAAAAAATAAATAAGATTAATAAAGTTGTGTTTTGAATTTATTATAATTTGTGGTGTTCACTGAAACTTTCTTTTACTTGTCTACTGTTCTTACCCACATGTGACCATAAAGGGTTTACTTTTTCTAAATTATTGAGTCAAAGTTAATTTTATCAGTATTTTCAGACATTCAGGTGTTTATGATAGTCTGGTGCTGAAGATCGCCAGTGATCCTAGAGCTTACTGATGCTGGGAAAATGGAGCTCACCAGCTGAATGCCTGTTGAATGCCAGTGCACTGGCTTTACTGCAACTTTAGACAAAACCAAATTAAGAGTAATTCAGTGTAAATAACTACTTCCTGATGTGTGTTTTTCAGAAGGTGGATGAAATGTGAGTGTTTGTCTGCTACATAATCAATAGAATTAAAATCCCCAACCACTTATTTCCTCTGAAGTGATTAAAATCCACTTTGTACATAGTTTATGCTGGCCATACTGCTCCTATGCAGCCATACGTCAAGGTAATTATTAGACAGTTTATGAAGTGCTTAAATATAAATGGTCAGCATAAATCTTCATAATGTGTGATTTAATAGTTCTATTCCAGGAAACAAATGAATCGGAGCTTTGGCTGGCTTTCCTGTAGTCTCCTCCAAATTTATGTAGTAGTATAGCTCTGTCAGCTTTCAAGGGGCAGCTTTTCTAAATATTATGAGACACTGAAAGGATGCAGTAAATGTAAATGGTTCTTCTTGGATTGGCGATGTATAAATGGCACAAAAGATTTGGTGTTCTAACTTGTCAGCAGTCACCCTGCATGTAAGGGGGTCCCTGCAGAGAAACAAAAGCTATGCTGTTTGCTTGGTTGTCTAATAAACTGTCACGTGCACAAGATGTGTAATTCTTGAAATCTTATTTCTCTCAATAGATTAACTCCAGGGTCGAGTATTAAACTTGAAATTCAGTCCTTAACATTGCCTCCTCACTGTTTGGTTTATTTTCATATGAAATTTAACCATCAATTTGAAGCCAACAGCTTCTTCTACGCCAAGTTGTCCTGGGAAGAAACATAGCTACAATTTCAAGACATGGGATTGTTTATACCATGGAGGGTTGTCATCTCTAAATCATCATTTTGAGTATTGAAGAGTTGATAACTTTTATTAAATCAAAAGATTGAGTTGGAAAAAAAATACAAGCACACAAGCTTGAAAAATCTTTTTTTTTTTTAGCTTCAAAGCTTGCTGCGTTTTTCTGCAACATTACTACTTCCTCCTAGACGTATTTTCTTGCTGAAATGAGTTATGTTATGTTGGTTTAGGTGGCAGTACATGTACCTTACCTATATATTTTTCCCTTTAATTACATATTATTTTATTTGGTGATTTAACCAATATTTGAAGGAAGTTACAAGTGATTTGTGGTTAAGCCATTGTATTGAAAACTACCTTGCTTTCTGGGATATCTGGCTTGATTCTGAGTTTGGGTCTTATTAACATGGCTGATGTATTTGTGTTGTTATATTCTTGCTGGCTAAAGTGGAAATAAGAATATTTCCCCATTTTTCCCATTTTTAAAATAGAAGGCAAAGCAAAACAAGGTATAACATCTTGTTAGACATTTAGGTGTATTTTTGACAGCAGAATATTCTTGGTTGCTGTTTTTGTTATCATGTTCTTTAGCTCGAAATAAAAACAAGGAAGTGCTGTTACAGTTACACACCTTTTTCCTTGGCTAAGCTTATTCTTTGTGGAAAGCCATGCCAGGCCTGTTCAGGCTTGAACATAATTTAGAACCATCCTAAGCAAGTGCTGATGGTTCCCAGTTAACTTATAAAGACAGTATGGCATTGAGTTTTTAAAAGGTTTTGAAAAGCATAAAAAATAATAAATCGAAGGGACTATTGATTACAGAATCAACAAATTGCTGTTGCTTAATAGACTCCCCTTTTTTGCTAGTTTGTGCCCACATAACATTAATACCTCATTTACTATTTTTCTATCCTCTGATTTTCGTGTAGACATCTGTTGTCATCCTGCAGAAAAAAACAATGTTGTATGTGTCACGTGAACTCTGCAGTGTTTAAGAATATTAGCAGCATGTCAGACTAAGACCAATGGTCTTCAGAGTCCTTTCAGAAAATAGTCTTAAATATCTACAATGATCTATTTTTTGTGATTTGTTCTGTTAACAAAACAGATATATGAAGCCAATAAACAAAACAGCACTTACTTTAAAATCAACATGTGTAATATCAAAAACTGAGAATCCATCTAAAGCTCTAACTTTGCAGAACATATTACTTGGCCAATAAGGCTGGCTACCTCAGGAAAGAGTGTATGCATTGTCTGGGCTTCCTGTTACTCTCTGATATGCAAAGATTTTGTTTAGCAATTAGCTAAACCTGAGCAGGGACTGGCCATTTTCGTTCTAGAGAGAATCCTTCTGGGATTCAGATAAACAGTGAAAGTTTTTGTTGCCTTTTGCACTAGATGAGAAGGTACCTCAGTTCTCAAGACTTGTATACCCATGAATTAGCCTCAGAACAAAGTAGAAACTTTTTTTTTTTTTTTAAAGGAAGGTAAACTTTTCTCTGATAAGCAGCTAGTTTATAAAGATTTATTAAGTTTTTGAAAAAGTACCTATTGATCTAAACTAGTTCTTTTGTTTACCTTCTAGTTCAATTTTGTTGGGAAATTGCTTGGACCAAGAGGAAACTCCTTGAAGAGGTTGCAAGAAGAAACAGGTGCAAAAATGTCCATCCTGGGGAAAGGATCCATGAGAGATAAAGCTAAGGTATGGTGGCTTTGTTCTGGTAGAAATTAGCATGAAGACATTTGTGCTTAGCTGTCACGCATATATTGCCTGTCTACTTATTAATGACAGTTCATTAACTCATAGAAGAATCTGACTCCAAGGCAAACTTGTTTTTTTCAAGTTACATCGAATATTTAAATACAATTTTTCTCTTGCTATGCAAACCTTGCTTCCCATGTAATTGTAGATCTCCGCAGTTATGATATTACCACTTTTTAAATAATTAATCTGAAAAGGAAACCCACACAAAGTTCATTTATTCTGAAAAGTCTATTTCTCCTGAAAGAGTGTACCTCGTGTAGATTACCGATGTAATATTGGTGTACATGAATAGGTTTTCTCTTTTATTTAGTATTTCTTTAGAAATGGGATTTTTTTAAAAGATTGCAAATGTATTCAAGGCAAAGTTATAAAAAAGATAAGAAAGTGGATTTTTTTCTAAAATGTGTATAAAAGTGCACTATAGATAAAAGAAAATAATTGTGTTTGGAATAACTGCCTGGACAATGCACCTAAAATCATTATTTGTAAGGTAAGGCAGCTTCATATATATGGTGCCTAAAGAACAAGTAGTCGTTGCATAGTGGAGTCATACTTTACATTGCATAGAACAGCAGCAGTACGGACAATACAGAAATAATGACTGCTAATTCCACTGAACTGTATACCTTTAGTAAAGTTGTGTACTATTCTGTTTTCCTTTCTGTCACCTCTGCCTTTCATCTCAGCAGCTAAAATTATGAAAGCAATAATATGCCAAAATCAAGGAAAGACTAATCAGGATCTTATGTTTGACATTATTTGATCTTGGTAGTGCTTATCAGCAATCACACTTGCATTATTAGGCCTCTAATTGCAATATTGAAAAAAATAAAAAAAACAAAACCCAAAACCAACCACAACACAACCACAAAACAGACAAATTAGGCACACAGAACATTTTTCATTTTTTCAGAGATTGCTTTATGACACAGAGCATATGGACACTTCCATTATTTATTTACAATTACATTTTATGATAATACATGTTGAATACAGTACAGATTTTATTTCTAGGTATTGACAAGTAAAATATTTTATAGCTTGACTTACTTCTGGAATGATAAAAAACGACTCCCTGGATGAATGAATGTATGTGTTACTAAGTAGCATTAATTTGCATTGGTACTGCATCTGCCAGCTCCATTCTCAGCCAGTCGCTCAATTTTTATTGCCAAGAGCACAAATTACCCAGTCAGGAGAGTGTGAAGCACTTGTTACCAGCTAAAGACATCAAAACACAAATTAATAGATAGACTAAGTCCTCTGATTTTGAGATCAGTCACTCCTCTTACCATATCATTTGAATTTCATAGGATCATAATGAGCAGTGCCATCATGCCAGCTATTGCATTCACTTATGAGTATGTCATCAAAAATAAAATTCAGGGTATTTTTTTTTCTCTTCATAGAGTATTTAGTCCTGAAGATTAATCTGAAGTTAAGTATGAACTTCATGGAAACTCATTCATATAAGAATGGCATAAATTAAGTTCTAGGGTAAAATAGCATTAAATATGGCAGTGATGAAAACAACTTCTGTAGAGAAGGCCTCATAAGTGACTGTTATTTTAATCCAATTTAGACATTACCAACTCAAAACAAAACAAAATCCCTGTACAATTACAGTGTCAGATAGAAATTATGTGAGCTGTGTACATCACTCACTGTTAGCACTTCCAAGCAAAAGATGCTGAGAATGATCATGGGATGGGTAATAGTTAAAATTAGCATTTCAGAGAGGATGTTCTAGGTTGAGATACTGGTATAGCCTGAAGAAAATATATTTGACTGTGAGCATAAATAACAGCGTCAATTGCTACATTGCTAAGGAAGATACAACTTGCTCCAATTAAAACACTGTTCTTGCTGTAAAATAATCACACTAGTGTCATTTAGGTAGGATTGGGATTTTTACCGATTTAAATACAAATTACCAAAGTCTGGAGCGTTGTTGTGGTTATTTTATACTATACAAGAAATCAGCTTATGTATATTGCTGGATGAGTCTTCCTTCTGGAGGAATTTTCAAGGAAAATCTATGTAATTTGTCTTTGTAAACTAGAATTTCCTTAACGCTGTCTATATTGTACCATGAACCATAATAATCCCTAGGCAGGCTGCAGGAGCGTATCTTTTTCTCTTCCAGTCCAGCACGGTTGGATACTGAGCTGCATCAGAGCAGCAGAAACGTAATTTCTGCTGGAAAATACTGAATACATTTATGTGCTAACTCCTAAGGTACTTAGTGTTTGAAAAGAACTGGTCCACTGATGATTTTTAGTGCCAGAATGATAGTAGGCAAATGCTTGGCTCTACAATGAACCAGTGGCCACACTCTATAATTTTGAGCATGTGGAGGGTCCGTTTCCAGTTCTGGGAAGCGGAGTCTGTCAAGTGAGGTGTTTAACCCCAGCCAGCAACTAGTACCACACAGCTGCTTGCTCACCCCTGCTTCCCTCCAGAAAGGCAGGGAGAAGAGGGAGAAAAGGAGGAAAAAGGAAAAAAAAAGAAAAAAAAAACCCTCATGGGCTGAGATAAAGATAGATTAATAGGGCAACAACATAAAAGGAAAATAACAATAATAGTAATAATAATAATGACACAAGTCACTCTCACCACCCAGTGAATTGGCACTGTCTGGAGGAGTGATTGCTGATCCCCTCACACACTCCCCTGTCCAACCCTCATTTATATACTGACCATGTTTATGGTATGGAACAGTCCACTGGACATCCTGTTGTTCTTTCTGTGTTCCTTCTCATCTTCTATGGGAAACTGACAAGAGTTCTTGGAAAGTATTAAATGTGGCCTAGCAACAACTGAAAAAATATGTGTTGTTGGCATTCCTTTCACTGCAATCACTAGAAAGAAAATTAGCCATTTCCCAACTGAAATCAGGACACCTTATCTCTAAAAAAAGAAATTTGTGGGTAAATTTCAGAGACTAAAGAATTTGGGCTATTCCTTTCCAGAGCCTCGGGGGACCCTTTTTTAGAACGACTTGAGATTTTTTAGTATCTTTTGTGCTTACAGTGTGGGAACAGGATAGATTAAATTGAAAAAGCAATGCAGCTTACTTCAAACTTCTATTATGAGTAACTCCAATTGTGCACTAAATACCACAGATCTTATATTTGTGTCACAGAAAATTGTGTTAGAGATATGAAGAGATGTGAAGTGTTTGAAGAGATGCTCAAGTGTAACTGCAGCAGTTTTGCAGAATGTTTTTTGGGATGTAAGGAAAACTTAAAATTCTTCCAGAGGAGTGTGGCTAATGTGAGTACTTAAATCTCTGTGCTTAAGCTAATGCCACTGGCTTAGCAGAATTTTCGTTTTCAATAACAGAAGAAAGATCCTACAATGTGCTGACAGGAAAAAACATCATGAAACATGGACAGTCCACTAGACACAACAGAAGATGATGCTGACTTTTAGATATTTCTTCCCTTTGATTTGTCATGCAAACCTATAGCTAAAATCTGAAATATTTATTAGCTGAGTAATTCCCATTTATTTTTAAATCATGGAGAAGGTGTTATTCAACATGTTGAGTGTAGCAGTGAGCACTGAGAATTGTGCCCATTGTAAGTGCACAGCTAGTTTCCACTGGGTTGTTAGAACAGGTTGAGATCTCACTGTCTTGCTGGCTTACATAGTGCCACTAAAGGTTGTCATTCCTGTAGTAATATAGTATTATAAATATGCAAATGCATTCTTCAGAACAGATAGTGATGAGATTAAACATAGTCATTTTGAGTTGCTTAGCTTTTAATTCTTTTCCATTTCTTTTTCTTCTTTTTCCAAACAGCATGGGTCGCAATTGTAAAGGTAAATAATCAAATTGAAGGGACAGGAAAAATCTCATTACAAGTGGAATGAATTGATTGCTTTCATACATAGATGCAGATTTTCTCCTTTTCAACCGTGTGATGAATGCTTTCCATTGTGCCATTAAAAAGAATAGTGTATGCAGTGAGCTGAATAGATTTTTTTTTACATAAACTGTAGCAGTAAGAGCATGGATTCTCTTTAAAAGAAGCAGAAAAATATACATCAATATTTCTTAAACACTTCTATTTCTTGGACTAGTTCCCTGCCAGAGTTTCATAGGAGAGTAGGAGAGAGTACACTCTTGGGGCTTGCACCATTTCTCCACACTCCCTGTTTTTAGATTATTTATACAAGCAGCATTTTTTTATTGAGATAAATTATACACCAGTGTGCAAATGACATGCATTAGATAGTATATGTAACTCGGTCTTTAACTTGGTCTTTGTGTTTTGTGGAACTTCAGAACATTGCATGTGAGAAAGCAAAATGGCAATGATTTCACCCAGATGGGAGCGACAGGAAAATTTCTGTAGGAAAACCAAGAACATTTGGGGCCAGAGATAAAATAACTGCACTGTTATCATAGAATTGCCTTTAAGAACTGCATGACCTGACTGCAGATTGCTGAAGCTTGAGGAGAGCATGTGAGAAGAGTCAAAACATACTCCTCCTGTTCCATATTTCCCTAAGAGCCCTTTAATGACTGAAGACACAATCTAAGGGGCTGAGGTGGGACCTCACCCCTAATAACAGAAATGAGAGAAGATCAACAGCATTAATCATAATCCAGCCATTGTACTTCTCTGCAACATGACTTCATTTATTTTTATTATTATTTTTTTCTCAGAGGTGAACTATACCAGAGTAGATGAGACTTTATATGGTGAGGCTTGGCTGCAATGACTATGTGTAGCATGATTAATTGGTGTTGATAACACTGATAAAAGAGAGCAAATTAAGGCCATATTCCCATATTAATAACTGAAATGGTGAACAAGGCATGGAAAAGTGTAAACATATTGAGAAAGGGAAGAGGATGGGCCTGGAAAAAAATATGGCAGGTATAAGTCTTTTGCAAAAGAAAAACTTTACCTTGTACAGATCTTTATCTTTTGTCTATCCCATTGTTACTTTAATCCATTGTTACTTTATGGTGGGAACATGCAAAGAGAGAGATGATGGAAGTTTTCCAGTGAACATGTAATTATGTAGAAAAGAGGCATACAGAGGCTTCAGAATTCTGAAAGAAAAGTAGATTGTGAGAGAAATCTTGAAAATGTGCAAGTATTGTAGCTGAAAATTTTTCAGAGTAAAATGTGCTGCCTTTTTTTTTAAAGAACCTTTTCTTTAAAATTTAACCTAAGGGAATACATTTGGAAGAGCTGTATAACCTAAGAACAATAAAATATTGTGATTTTGTTTTAATAACATTTCAAGTATTGCCCAAAGGAAGATTTTTGATTGCATTTCATTTTGTTATAAAAAATTAAAAATTGTTTTTTAACCTGATTATTTTTTTCCTGGAAACTCATTATTCGTCACCCGCAAGACACTTTTTGCAAGACACATTAACTATTTAAATGGAAGAGGCTCAGATTGTCTTTGCAGAAGTCACAGACACTCCAAACCTCTTTTTGAACCACTTTTTACTTACAGTAAGTTGGTATTTGGAAATTAATTTATAGCCTCGTAACAGAGCTATATATTAGATAAAAGAAAGCTAAAACAGCAATTGCTGCAGTAGCACATGGGCTACCACATGTTAGCCACACATGAAGGAAAATGTACATCATAGGGCTCAAGTTAAATCTCCTGAATACTGATGTATAATTGCCACCCCAATTTTAAATTTTTAAACTTTTTACCTGCAGAAATCTTGTCAACACCATTTCCCATTTTGCACACTTTCTATTTCTTACCCACTTCTTTCATTGTTTAAACTTCCACTTACTTATGTCTTTTGTCTTGCCTGTTTGAAAGATATTGTTATTAAAGATTCCTGTTTGTTTACTATAAATATGGGAAATTTGAGAATAAGCTTGCACTGCAGCTTTGAAAAATCACGTAATATACTTGTCCATAGCTCGATGTTTTGTCAGCTACTGAGTAAACTTTTTCTTCTTGAAGTTTCAGTTGGCTTTTAGGCTAGTTATTAAAGAGGGAAGATTTCATTGCAGAAGAGTTACAGTATAGCTATCTGCCTTTCATTAGTCTGTGGGTTAAGTACTTTACAAAGAAGCACCACTGCCATTGCACAACAGCTTGTCCCATTAAACAGGACTTCTTGCATTTGTTTGATGTTAAGATGTTAAGAAATTGTTGGCAACCATTAAGATTTGAAGTCAGCATGCAGAGAACCTACCAAGAGTCAATGGTTATATATTTGCTTTAGTGTGACTATTAACAGCCATATTATGTAAGTACCTTAAAAAACATTTTGAAAGTATGGGAGAATTGCAGTGCACACTGGTCTGTTCCAGCACCCTGGTTTCAGTTTTCCAACCTGTAAATAGATGCCTAAATAATTTACAGGGTTAATTCCATATATATGCAATGTGAATTGTGACAAATAATTTTCTGGTTTGAAGCACAATATATTTTTTTCATTAGATCATTTCTACCATAAGCATAGTGTCCTAATAGTGGAAAGTTAATTTTCCAATAGTATTCTCTTGACTCCATTGTTATTTCAAGAAGATTATATAAATAATGCTTTGATAGCCCAAAAGGGAAGAAAAAAGCTGGAAATTTTGTCTATGTGAGGCGATGATCCAAGTATTGCGATATATTCTTTCCCAATGCTATTGCTTTACTGAAACATGGGAACAAAACAGTCTTCTTAGTGTTCTGAGTTTCAAAAGCCTGAGTCTCACTGTCTGTTACTATCATTTAAGCTAAAGTGGTATGGTTACATATACAATGTTTCCTTCCAAATGAGAATGGCAGCATTCTGAACAAGAGTAAGTAATTATGAAAGACACAATAAAATAAAATAAAATAAAATAAAATAAAATAAAATAAAATAAAATAAAATAAAATAAAATAAAATAAAATAAAATAAAATAAAATAAAATAAAATAAAATAAAATAAACCACAATTGCCTGGGAGTCTGTTGCACCAGGTTTTTACACTGGTGCCACTTCACTTGTGCCAGTGAGGTTACTCACTTCTGCTATGGTAGTTAAGACTAGTGTGTCATCACAAAGTTTCAGCTCTTGTAGCTGGAGATAAAAACTTGGGAATTTCTATAAGAAATCCGGTTTAGTTCTTTACAATGGAACCTCTAAGTTTACTTGCAGCCTGCTGAAGTTTTGATATGGACTTTATGCAAAATCCATTAAATATTTGTTTCTTAGGTAAGATTTTTCTGTTTCGTTAAAGTATTCCTTTATCATCTTGAGCTGTAAAACCTCTAAGGGAAAGATAGCACAATATGTGGCACTGGGTGTAGAAAAAAGGCATCATTAGCTAGTTTTAAAACACTAATTGGTACTCACACATTTAATCTTTTTCTGTTAGGTTTTCCTTTGTTGTGTGTAAAAGTATTATTGACTTTGTAATTTTATGTCTACAGCCATGGTACATTTACAGCCATTTTACCCCACAAACAGGTTTACAACCAAGAGCAGGATTAGGTCCTCGGCATATGCGTTCAAGATATATGCAGAAGTTAGAGCAGTACACTTCTGTTGCTGCACACTTTTTTTTCCACTTCCTAAATCTCTCCAGCTTCCTTATACTGACTGCTGGGAGGCTGTAAGGACTATAACAACGAACCAGCAACAAATAAAAAGGCAAGCAAAAGGAAACAAACAAAATGCAGAACACACCATACTTTGAAACTGAAATCTTTAAAGGATCATTTGTAACAAGATCTTAACTCTTTAAAGTCTATTGTAATCTGCATTCTCTCAGTTTTTCCCTGAAGCGAGCATGTTAAAACATAACAAAGGCTTTACAAATCTAAAGCTAGGTTTTATCTAACCAAAAATTCCATAGAAAACACTTTCTCCTTTTCCAGAGAAAATGTAAATTTGTTGCCAGGCACAGATTAAAAGAAGAGACTTGTCTTTATCACTGTTTCCTCCAGTGTTAATCATGTGATGGCAACTTTCAGTTGCTCAGCCACCCTGTTATTTTTGGAAAATACTTGTAAACTCTTTTTTGCCCTGATAGAGGAGGGAGTCTGAGGTAGATATAGATCACAACTGATAGAATAGCTTTTATTCTTGAAGCTATTTTCACTTACAGCAGATAACTTCTCACAGCACATTCACTTACTGACTCACATCTGAAATGCACTCTCACAATTACTTGATTAGAGCAACGTTTGGGAAGTCATCTCCAACTGTACGCTTGGGAAGGTCAATGGTAGGTGTTAAGAAAGTCCATCAGAGGGTCCTTTATATAATCCCATCACCTTCATCTGCATACAGCAGTCATCTTGGAAGCAGGCAAAGTTATGAAACCCACTGGAACACCAGTGTATGCTGGTGCTCAGCAGCCTTTTGGTGTTTTCAGACTATTTTCGTACAGGTTCACCAGCACCAGTACTCTCCCGTGTTTATCAGTCCTCAGGAAGCACTCACATGCCATCCTCACAGCACATAGTTTTCCTTTTTTTCCCTTGAAAGCATTTCTCCATCAAAACTTATAGATTTTACACAGAATTATAGAATTCACGCAAACTCACATGGAGTTTTAATGAGAAAAGTTTGGATGCTCATCTTTTCATTGTTTCTCATAGGGGTCTCATGATGTCCACACACACTGATCTCTCTTGTGTTTCACCAGCTTCTCAGCACAGTGAAAATCAACTTGTTCTCAGAACGATGTTCCTTCTTTTTCCTTCCAGAAAACTTAATGTTACCCACAGTGTAACAACTAGGAAAAGCAAGTCATCTTCTGTGCTTCCCTGCTACATCCTTTTAACAAAATTTGTATATTTTAATGTCACAGTAAACTGAGGACTTGCAGATATGTATCTTTCCTCTTGCACAAAAAGATGTTTAGTCAGTGAAGAACTTTCTGGCAGGGGAATCAATAGCCTCTTTTTTTTTTTTTTTTTTTTTTTTCCATATCCCTGCATATTTTGGGTTACCTTCCTCTTGCTTATTAGCACTCCATGTGAGTATTGTCCTTCCCCAGATCATTTGTTAGTGGCACATTCCTGGCAGACTGGAACATCTTTGGTAGTTTTTGCAACTTCCATTGGTTACTTCTCTGACTTGCTGACCAAGGTGGGAACAAACTTAAAAATATGAAGCCATTGAGCCATGACACAGATAGCTGGCCCTACTAGGACAGATACTTCTCCCTGATATTCACATGGTCCTGTATGCATACATAATCAACAAGATGCCTTCTCATAGATAGTCCTTTATCTGTCGACAAGCTCATCTGTATTAACAGGCATCTCCTTAGTATCGTTTGTGCCATAAAATTTGGGGGAAGTCCATTTGTTTCCATTTCTGTTAAGTCTGTTTTCTTGTGGAATGGATTTTTGCTTTCTTTGTCATATTTATGTCAAAGACTGAAGATGTTTTCTCTGACTTCCCTGTCTGAGTTTTAGATTCCATTTAAGTACACATCCCATCTTGATGCAGAGAAAACAGTCTTTTCCCTGGTTCCTCCTGGGTCAAGAAAAAGGTCTCCTTTGTTTTGGCTGGATGGCGCAATCATTCTGACCTTACTTAGAGGAGTTGGGCTTGAGGAAAGCTTTTTTATCTGTGTGTGTATATGAAGAGAGAGAGAGAGACAAAGAGGTGTGTGTGTGAAATATATAGCTGTAATTCATGGCTGAACATAAGTCAATGTTATCCAGTTCTTCCTGACAGCTGCTAGACAATGAGTAGGGATGTCTGTCTTTTGTCAACAATTCAAAATTCCCATGCTATTGAATATACAACTCTTCTACTCCCCCAAAACGATGCATAATTTCTTCCAGAGTTTCAAGATCATTTCATTACCCATTTCCTAAATGGTTCTACAGATTGGCAGGAAGTTGCCAGTAGATGACACTACTTCCATTGTAAAAGGAGTACAGCCAAAGTAGCATTACTCTCTGGTTATAGCCAAATCATTCTACAGTGTTCCTTTCATTGTGATATAAAAATTAGTGTCTTCTCAAGCCATATTTGAGTAGCCTCTAGACCATTCTATGTCCTAAATGTGGATGATATGGAACCTTTTTTTTTTTTTTTCCATTCTGAGTTTCATGCAGTGGGTAAAGAGAAGCATCAATACCAAACCACCCCTTATAAAAGAGAAAGATAACTATCACTCTAGGGCCTCAAACCCTACATATTGCTGTTTACTGTCTGTGTACAAGGCACTGTGGCTGCTTCTCTCTGCCACAGTGAGTTCCACCTTGCTTGAGTTTCCTGGGTTCTAGAAAAATTCAAGGTGAGGCTGGATGAGGCCCTGGGCAACCTGGTCTAGTTGGGGGGTGTCCCTGCAACTGTGGGGAGGTCCGACTAGATGACCTTTGAAGGTCCCTTCCGGCCTGGATGATTCTATGATTCTATAAAATCCCTTCTCCAGAGATGTGACTTGGGGCTTTTGCTGCCTTTCAGCTTTGACCTGGATTTCAGGATCTAGGTCTGAAGATCAGACACTGAGGGCTATCTGCTGAATTTTCTATTTGCTTTCCAGTTCTCCAGATCTTCTGTCTGGCCACTTCAGGAGTATACAAACAGGTCTTTGCTGTGGTAATAGAGAGCTCATTTCTGTCTCTCAGAAGCAGCCTGTTCCTACTTTCATGGTAGCTAGAAATTTTTCAGTTGCACTGTTACAAAAAATGTTATTTGTGACTCAAGACATCAAATTTGTGTCAGTAAACCTTTGCAATTTACTTATGAAAACAAGTATTACAATATTACAGCTAGAGCCCAATTTACTGCAGCTCATTTTCATATAATTAGATACTTGCCTGTATGCAGTGTCCCCATCTGAAAAGGGACACAGATCCTAAGGTAGCTATTATTCCTCAATATTGTAGCTTATTTTCACCAGTGCAAGGTCTGGCCTACAAGCAGAGTCAAGAAACAACCATCAGGAATTGCTGGATCACAGGAGGACCTTATTTATCTCCTGACAATCTCTCATCCAATCCCTCCCTAAAGCAACAGTAACAAAAAGACCTTGGTGAGGATGGCTGTACTGACATTTTGCTCAGTGAATATTCCCCAGGAGAGAAAAATCCTAAATTGAGCAAATAAAAAAACCCCACCTTTATCGCTTTTTTGTGTCTCAGAGACGAATATTGGACTATAAATTTTGGGCTGTAGATATTGGAAACAGTCTGCCTCATTGATTCTATAACTTATTCACCCGTGATTTCTTGGAAAATGTTATAAATACCGAACGATTTGTGCAACCTTGTGTGCTTATTAAAGGAAACTGAACTGAAGCCTCTGACCTTGTTGATACACTGCTTTAAATGAAATTATTTGGTTTTATATAATAAAGATTTATGTTTCTGCAAACACAGAAAAATTGGAACACAAGATTTTATTTTAAATTGGAAAGATGACAGAAAAATTTAGATTACCATATCTTCCTAATCTTAACTTAATTATTGATGAAAAGTTAAAATTCTTGGGTTGGTTACATACAAAGTTGGGTTAAAATGATCAGAAAAATAGTAGTCATTTAAGTACTTAAAATATTTGTCATTTAAACAAAATTTGAAAATTGCTCTTGTGGTTCCTAGGGAAATCAATAAAATCTCCTCTAACACTCTCAGTATCCCAGAAGTGCAGTTCCTGTACTGCTGAAGAGAGTGGCAGTTTTGCTAATGACCAGTATGAGGAATAAATCACAGTTAGTATTTTGCTGATTGACCAAAAGAAATTCAAATGCTATCTCCAAACATTTCTCTATTAATTTTTAGATTAAAGTCTCAGTCTGAAGAGTGAGATGTTAGAACAGTTGCAAAGATTCAACTAGATATATCACTTTAAGTATTTCCTGCTAACTTGATTCATGGAGTGATATGATGCTTCCATGTAATTAGGGGAAGATTAAAAAAAAAGTGACATGGAAATTATACGTAAATGAACTCAATGGCTTACAGCAATTTGGGGTTTGAAAAGATCCCAACAATTTGGGATCCTTTCAAACTCATGTTTTTTCCCATCTATACTTTTTTAGAACAGTGATTTGTATTCCAAAGTATTTTATTTGTCTGCATGTGACTTCATAAAGACCAGGTTTGATATTGCTGAGTTTTGTTTTATGATGATTGTTCTTGCTGTTTTACATATAGATGAATGCAGGAAGAACTGCTTTAAATTATTTATAGCAATTATGTTGAATCCCAGTTTTCCGTGCATAATGTTATCTGTACTCTTGAGGATCGTGATAAATACTTTTAATATACTTTAATGGGTTACTGTTACAAGGAATTTTGCATTGCCACAATAGAGGCAGTGTTACAGTAAATTAAATTACAGTGCACACAATTAAATAGAATAATGAAAAAAAATCAGACTTGGAGCAGCAACTCTTTGGAGTCCTCTGAAATTCAATTCCACAATAAACATAATAGGAGAAGATGGTGACAGGAATTTAGATAGCTAAGCTAGATACTGTTTGTAATATCTCCATCAGGGATTAATGTTCTCTTATTCAGAGACATTGATTAGTCTCTGGTTTATTTTTACAATTGATTACTGTTGTAATGGAGCATTCTTTTTCCATTTATCTACCCAACATCAATATAACTTTAGAGCTGTAACTTCATTGTGGTACAGTTGTTATGCAATCTGCCATAATTTGTGCCTTCTCAATAACAGCTTTAAGGAAATCTGTACAGATTTAACTTGATCTTAATGTCATATATTACCAAAAAACAACCCCATGCCTTCCTTTCATCTTCCCTGAAAAAGAGAAATATTAATTTGATATATCCTCTGACAACAGCTTCTTTCAAAGAACACTTGAACATGAGATACATTTCTATTTCATCAAGCATAGCTAAAGGCATGTGTGCAGCTCTGGACAGTTGTTATTTTGAAAGTGAAATTAAATCAGAAGGTATGATATTAACATTGCAAATGGTATTATTGATTTTTTCCCTTATTTTTCTTACTTCAGTTGTTTTTCTTGGAGATGAACATGAATTCAATCCAATATGGAGCTAGTACTTGGAGTCAGGAGGAATATAAATTTTGCATTTGGTTCCTATCAATGTGTGGCTCTGGCTTTGTTTCCCAGATTCTTAGTTTCTCAACAACAAAAGATAACAGTCCTTGCCCGTCTGCTTTAGAGTGTCTGCAGAGAATTAATTCATTGAAAATCATACATCTCTTTACAAACACTGCATATTATTGAACTAAGTTCAGATGAGTGGGCTGTTATCCCTGCAGAAGACATACCACTTCCTAAGGACACCTGTCATTGTACTCAAGTATTTTCCCTTTTTTGTACTGGTATGATTTTTTACCCATTTATAAAGTCAAATATTCCATTGTTTTAAATCAGATCAGCTCCATTTATTACTCAAAAAAGAATGACATTTTATTTTTACAGAATTTCAGGAGGAGATGAGAGGGGGAGAGGTTAGCTTACTCTAATCTTCATTTTGCCTTTCATGCTATCTGAGAAGTTTCTTTGAAACCACATGTTAGAAGTAAACCCTGGCATTTAACACCAGACCTTGATCTCATAAAGTGTTTAGAAGACATAAGAACGCAGTTGGGATTTTTTTTATCTTATGAATATGCAAATATTTGGCTGAATTTAGGCCTTACAGGCAAGTCCTCCCTTCCTGTGCTTACAAACACTTGTTTTGAAAGTCAATAGCTTCCTGTTGTGTGTTTGTTCTTTGGTAGTCCAGCAGATGAATGAATGATTTAGGGGACATCTATAAGCTTTGAAGAGTAATTTTTTGAAATGGTAAAAAAAAAAAAAAAAACCAAGAAAAAAAAGTCCAACAACTTTTTTTGTCTCTCCAGCTACAGGTCTCACTTCATCTCCTGTTACATTAAATAAGTCTGTTACCAAATACTTTTTATCTGTTATGAGAGGGAAAGAAAAAAGGATGTTTCCTTTGTATTATGTTGTTAATCCTTCTCCAGAGTTCTGTTTATACAGTGGGGAGGGAAAGGGAATAGCCAGAAAGCCTAACTTTCTTAATTAAAAACGTAATTAAACATGCATATAACTCTTTCAACTCTAGTGGTATTACACCATCTCTGACTATCAAGAGACTTGATCAATAGGTACATATCTAAGTCCAAAAATAATGTTTCACATTTCTTTAAGTTAATAAAATCATGCTGGTTTACTGTTTTAAGGCCAAACTGTTGGTGTCAACTGTTGCAAACAGAATATTCTAGTTTGTTCTTTCAAAGATTTAGCTGCAGTTCCTAAAATACACTCCACAGAAGTGGATGTCTTTGAATTTTCATGCAATGAAATACAGTAAGACTTTTTTAAAACTATTTTTAAGTAGTAGACTCAATCAGGGTGCAAAAAAAAAAAAAAATCCATGGTAACAAATGATGTGGTATTGAACCTCTGAATTAAAATCTCTTTTTTTTGTCTCCTTGATGATCCAGCCCCCATATTATTTGTAATGAGAATCATATGAGTATCCATCTTTTACAGTTTCTCTATGGGAAATAGCTACCTTTAGTTTTGTTTCTGCCATATTGTCTTTCCTCTTTCTTATTTTATAAGCAGAGCGATGTAATGAATCTGAGATTTGCTTTCTCCTTCCATAATGCAGACAGATATTGTAGGGAATGACACTGTGGTATCTCACAGTGCTAGTCCTTAATTAATAATGTAGATTAATAATGCTTATATTGCAGATATTTTTGCGTGAGAAATTTCTTGTTTTCCACTATCCTGGTTTTGAGTGCTCTGCTTGTACTGTAGCTTCTGCCCAGCACTACCACACAAAAAGACAGATAAATTTTCACTTGTGAACTTGTCTGAACATCACAGAATGTACATGGAGAGACACATTTTTCCTTCCACTCTCTAATGCGAGCTACTCTGTAGGCCCTCTGTATAGCAAATGTCAGCCACCTCCATAAGACAGTCTATTCCCTCTTTGTACATCTACATCTTCTAGATACATGGGATGACTCTCACTCTCTTGAATGACACAACTAGCTTAAGCTCCATGCCTGACTTTTGGGGAACTAGAAGTAGGTGAGATGGATACTGGCTCTTCCTGATGCCACAGTTACTGAGGGAGTGAGACTGTTGAGAATACCTGGTTTGCTTTGAGGAAGCCAATTCTGTTCCAAGTTCTAGAAATAAGAGAGGAAATCATATATTTTCTCTAGAATCCACTTTTCAGGTTTTTAGGGCAGAACTAGTCATTCAGCTTTTGTTTTCTTGTTTGAATAGGAATTTTATTAATTTCACGCACCTGTATGTATTTCTTGTGTATTTGTTACATCCCTATAGCTTGAGAATGCACTGGATTCACAGGAAATATTTGATGGGTGTTTCAGTCCAAATAGGAATATGAAACAGAATTTGCAAACTGCCCCTTCACACTAGAAGACACATACCCTACTGCAAACTTTGTGCCAAAATTAGAAATAAACCAACCAAAAACTCCACAATGTCACTCAGAAAGGAAGCAGGAGACATTGGGGGCAACAGTCTATTCTAAAATCATTAAACAATTCCAACAGAATTAAAGAACATGTATTGTATCAGAAGAACATTTATTGAATATGAATATTGAATATGATGAATATATGTACAATTAAGTACTTATAGTGCAAACATTTTTCTGAAGAATGCAAAAACAGCTACTCCAAATGCCAGCCTAACTCTAACTTTAATTGTTCTGTGAGTTGTAGTGAGAATATTGAGAGTTTTTCAGATCTCACCTGGCTGGGACACTCAACTCATTATCCACAGACAATCTGCAACAGGAAGGAGATTTCGTGTACATTCAGAGTATATTATGCATATAAGTGTCCAAGAGTTTCAAAGAAGCTTTTTGAAGTGTTGAAGAAAACTGCATCTAAGCAAATATTCTGCATGCAGAAGTAAAATTAAAATGTCTTATTAACACATGATCCTATCTCTTTCAAATTTTGTTTGATAGTGGAGTTAGAATTGTTGGTGGTATTTGAATGAGACCCACAAAATTATCTAATATGCCACATACATAGTGAGCAATCTGTGGTGTCCCAAATACCACTCATATGCAGTTGGTGTTGATGCTTTTGACTGTGATGATGGCCATATTCATCGGATTAACACTTGCAATAGTATTGCTGGCTTCTTAGTTTGAAGTATTTAGGTGAGACCTTGTTATTGTATATTCTGCATCATATTTAAAATAATGTAGAGAATGTAGTTATAAATTATGGCATTTCTAAATGACATTCATCTGGAGTAGCTGCAATTTTTTTTTCTTTGGGGTTTACCATTTATTACTTTGCTGTTTAGTCTACCAGGCATACAATATGTATCATTATCTATAGATACATATTCAGAAACAGTAATTTTAGTGTGGATTAATGATAAAATGAAAATGTTTACATTTATTGCATTGAAGTATATCAGTACTAAGAATTGCTAGAATATTTTGTAAATACAATTCCGAAATCCGTTTACAGATAGGTTTAAACTGTTCACACATGACTGGGAGCTCATATCCAGAATGTCAAGTGTAGTAAATAAGATGTCATATATTATCTGTACTATATAGAATTTTTGCTGAATACACATACAAACATGTATTTCATATGTATCCTGGCAATCTATTCATGAAGGGGATAGTCTAGAATAATAAAAAGATGGAAAGATTTTATGTATGTAGCTTAAAAATAAAGGCAAAATCCCTTCTAACATAGTTACTTTTCCCTTTGTGGTCTGCAGTAAGAAAGGGCTTATAATAGATCATAGAGCATGTTATTTGTTGTGGGGACTTTTGTTTCTAAACTGGTCTTCTCTCTGTCTCAACTATAAAACTCATTATATGATATAAAAATAAGGGCAGTTTTTCACATTTTGTATTATATTATTTGTGGAATGTAGTACAACACTGAAATCTAGAAGTTGTTATACAACACTGAATTATTAACTCATATAGTGTTATTTTCTTGGTCTGGAAATAGTATTCAGTGTTTTAGAAAATTACTAGGGGAGAAATAGGGGCAAATAATATTCCTGTATAATTGAAAAAGCTAATATGATTGAAGAGAGAATTCCTTTCTATCACACATAAGTTATCACCTTACACCATGAAATGAAGGATCAGATGAACCTTTATAATACATTAGCTGGCATAGAAGCTTATGTTATGCTTTTCCATTCAGCATGCCTGATTAAATTTTGCTAATCTATTTGTGCAAGGATTCCTTGTTGCATTGTGTCAAAAAATCTCATTAGAAATAAAAAATATCTTTGTGTCTTTGGAATAGGTTGTATGTATGGGGCTGAAAGTACAGCAGTAGTATTGCAAGCAAATATTAGAAGAGATTCCTGATACCAAAAAGAAAATATAAGAATATGTTTAGATAAGAGTTGAAACAAAGCTCTGTCAGGTGATACCAGTCTAACAGGTTTCCATATCTTGAGTAAGATTTATTTCCTTCCTTTTCAGTAGGTTAAAGAAAAGGGCTTATAGACTTCAAGGAAGTGTCAGTGCTTTAAGACTCAAATAGAGTGGGGCATGAAACACTGGGACTTCTTCTGTAGACCATGATATATTTGTGATAGTTTGTTACTTTATTTCTGTGAATGATTTGTGATGTATGCTCTCATTTTAATTTTAAATATAGAAAAGTCATTCATTATACGTTCAATAGGACCCAGCTGAGTGTCATTAAGAAGATAAATGTGCTTCTGGACTGACAGTGTATCCGAGTGATTTGAAATGTTAGAAATTATCCTGTCAGCTTTTGACATCTGAGGGGATCCAAACAGAAATACTGAGACTACACACAAAATGATACTTTTGTCTTGTTTATTCTTTTCTACTTACTTCAGATGCCTTTGGTGTCTGGATCTTTGTTGGATCATAGAGATGCTTGTATTTATATACGTGTATTTGGGTTTTTTTTAGGTAGGACTTTATTTCTCTCCCACTCATTACCCTATTCTTTGTTCAGGTAATTTGTGTTGTTAAATCTGCACAATTTCTAACTCTTTAGATATTTATTCTTTCTGTACCTTCACAACCCCTGGTGTAGGCTTGACCTGGAGATACTAAATTCTGCAAGAGTCAAAGGAGATGCATGTCTCTGAAGCTTAAGGAAGTCTAGGCTTAAAAGCAGTGGAAGCTTCCCTTTGTTCCAAACATTACTATTCACATGATCACAGGTGAAGTCCTGCATTGTGCCATCTTCTAGGAGAGATTATGACTCTCCACTAGTCTCCACTAGTCCAGGGCACATCAGTCTTCTCGTATAGCTAGCAAAGTTTCATGCTTGAAATTGAGCGGTGTTACTACTGCTTCAATGTACCCAACATCAAATTTTCATAAGAATGAGCTCAAACTGGTTCTTTGGCCAGGCAATGGTTGGCAATAACACTGCGGCATATAGAGAATATATGGATGCCAAATTGGACTTGAGCTGGCAATGTGCACTTGCAGCCCAGAAACTAATCATAATCTGGGCTGCATAAGTAGCATGGTCAGCAGATCGAGGGACATGATTCTCCGCATCTACTGCGCTCTCATGAGACCTAACCTGGAGTGCTGTGTCAAGCTCTGAGGTCCCCAGCACAAGAAAGACATGAACCTGTTGGAGCAGGTTCAGAGGAGGGCCATGAAAATGGTCAGAGGGCTGGAGCACGTCTCCTGTGAAGAAAGGCAGAGAGAGTTTGGCTTGTTCAACCTGGAGAAGAGAAGACTTTGGGGACACCTTTTTGTGCCTTTTCAATATATAAAAGAGGCTTGCAAGAAAGACATAGAAATACTTTTTACTAGGGCCTGTAGTGACAAGAGTGGGACAATGGCTTTAAAGTAAGAGAGGGTAGACTTAGATTGGACATAAAGAAGAATTTTTTTACAATGAGGTTGGTGAGACATCGGAACAGGTTATCCAGAGAAGCTGTGGATTTCCCATCCCTGGAACTGTTCAAGGTCAGTTTGGATGGGGCTTTGAGCAACCTGATGTAGTGAAAGATGTCCCTGTGCATGGCAGGGTGTCAGACTAAGTGATCTTTGAATGTCCCTTCCAACCCAAACCCTTCTGTGATTCTATAATTCTATTATAATAATGCAGACGTAATTTGAGCAGGCATAAAGATACCTGGGCTTGCTACACCCTACCTGAATGTTTATGTCTATCCTAAAGGGTAGTAAGAGCATAAAATTTTCATCTTCTTAAGCTCCAAAGACTTCACAGATATGTGCTAGAGCTTGAGTAATCAGCTATTCTATCAATGCTATCAGTAGCATTGTTTTCAGTTTTACACATGTTTCTTATATAATTAGATCATTATAATTTCCAGAATTTTCCCTCTCCTTTGTCCTGTTACATTCATATTCGTACTGAAATCTCATTAATAGATTTGGATGGGATATAATTTTGGCAGGCTATAGTGTCAGCATTGTAGAAAACTTCTTTATTGAAACTGAGAAAGACATGGTTCTTTTAAAAAAAAAAAAAAAAAAAAAAAAAAAAAAGAAAAGAAAAGAAAAGTAAGGTTTTTCTCTCCTTAACGAGATATTAAGTTCAAAGTTACCACCAGGACAAGTAAGAATAATAGTTCCTAAATAGCAGATTGCTGTTTATAGTTTTCTAAATTTTCATCTAAAAATAAAGAGTAAGCTACTTGGCTGTTATTGATTATGTACTTAGGGCAAGCTGAATTGCTCAAGCTGAATTGCTCTCTGGACAGTGCTGATTATCGATTGGCTTAAACATGGGTGTCTAATACCATTTAAAGTGCTCGAGGGTATGTCACCTGCCCTGTACTGTGAAGTTGGACCTTAGCACACGCTTGCCTCCCACCCTTTGTTTGTGAAACTTCAGGTATCCACAGGTGTCACCTGGGACACTCTGTGTTATGAGCCTTGTACTGCCTGGATGATCACTTGTGTGTAACACGGCTTTTGGGATATAACTATGGTTGTGGATCGAGTATTTCTTCAAAGTTGAAGGGGGTAGTTTCTCCTGTGGCTACTGCTAATTTCTTAAATTCTTATGAATTTTTTTCTGGCTAGATTTTATTTTTTGCTTGGTTACTCTTTCCTGGGCATACCTTTGTCCCATATAATGTTCTGACTCAGAATCAGTGTAGCTGGAATATAGCGTGGAATTTCTAAATCCTTCTTGTGCATCTGATGCCTACTATGAATGCCAGTTTCATCATGTGTGGATGTTTAAACAGTTGCTTTAATATCTGTTTCCGCAGATTCTCAGGGTTTTCAGTCCACAGTTTTGCTGCTAGACTGAAGTTCTGAGTCTCTTTAATATTTTGCCAACTACTCAGTAGTATTCATTTCAGGCCACCAGTGTTGTTACTGTGTACACAGCAGTTGTCTTGCTTGCTGTGTCCATTCTTGTGCTTGAGAGCTCTTTTCTCTAATCACTGGGCTTTGGCAGCCTTGGGCTTTGACAAGCAGGCATGATGCCAAATTCTCACAAGCTGTCGATGTTGATTTCCAGAGCAAGCCTCATAAAGAAGGTGCTGTGGATAACACCACCAGCACAAGGGAGCATGGCTCAATGCTTTTTCAAATGCACACATTATTCTCATTAGCAAAATCCAGCATCAGTAAGCGTTACAACAGTTAAAGCAGACATAGCGGTCATTGGGGATTGGCAGCAGCTGCTGTGTCATTCTTCTGTCATCTCTCCTCTCCCTGGTCTAAGGGGGCTGTCTTCCAAGGCATGTGCATGAAGAGATGACTCCGAATAGTTCACAGAGTTTGTACATTCATTGAGAATGTCAATGTGTATGGAATTGTTTTTTAAAGTATAATATTCCATGTGGGAATCCAGATTTTCCTCCAAGAATTTGGTGCTACAGAAAAGAGGTACAGACTGGCAGTGGCTTGCTTGGTGAGGAAGGGATAGCCAATCCGACAGTTGGCCACAGCTTCCCAGCCAGTCTGCAGCACCATAAAAATCACACTGGGAAATTCAGGAAATCCTGGAAAGTTGATAATGTCAGATGATGGCTGGAAGTCACATAATTCAGTAGGTGTGAGGCACCATTTCACAAGACTGGAATATACAAATAAACGTCAAAGCCCTGTCAGAAGTGTTGTCTTCTGACCCGGGCCTATCACACTGGTGAGCTCTTCCATATTTTGAGCTTCAGTTTCTCAGTAGACAGAAAGCATGCACCACATCTTGGCTACACACACTCATTCTAGAAACTTCTAAGTTGTTATTAAATACTGATTTAATTTATTGTTACCTAAATGGAATAGCAAGGAAGAGATATCAAAGAATACCCAGTAGTGCTGTAGTTAGGAAAAATCTTCATGATACTTGCTTGGGAGTTTAGCTGATAAATCATTCTTGTGACTTAAACATCTGTCTGCTTGCTTTAGTTTTGAACGATTTCTCTCTTCAAGCATGCATCAGATGTTACACTATCTTTGCAGTCTGGGTGATATGGATAAAATCACTATATTTTTCCTGTAAGTCAGAGTAGTCATCTGAGTAATCACCTTTACTGATTTTTACCATTCCCTCTAAACAGGGTGGGCAAAGAGATTTTAATATCTTTTGGTATATATTGAGTTGTATTTATGTCTGAGGAAAAGTTTCATACCACAATATCCAGTATTTATGTTGGAAGCAGTTTGATATGCCATGTCTTCACAACCATGTGCAAGGCTGTAGGGAAGACTCAGGCATGCTTTCCTGACCCTCCTTTTCTGGTGTTGTAACAAAAGGATAACTTCAGAGAAAGCTCCTCTCAAACCACAGGCGTGCTTAGATCAGAAGAGCCCATTCTTTCACTTTTCTTCTGTCCTGGTTTGAGGTAAAACGAACCAATTTTCTGTTTTACAGTTTTACTTTCTTAGCTAGGCCTCTTCTAATTCACTAAACTCTGAAATTAACAGCACGTTGCTCAGAACTGTTTCGTCTTGCAGTGATAAGACCTGATTATCCCAAGGGATGGTATGCAGAGAGGCCCTTGCTTATATTTATTGCTAGAACAACCAAGGTCAGGGAATTTTCGTCATTTGCCTCGTTGGAGGGTCGGAAACTGAAAAGCGTAAAGGGGTCCCACCTGCAAGGTGACCCAAAACTGACCAACAGGGGTATTCCATCCCATCCGCATCATGCCCCGTATAAAAGCTGAGGGATCAAAAGGTCAACTGTCTTTCTTCGATGGCCAACATCTTAGTAGGCCCCTGCCTGTTTGTCTGCCTTTGATCCTGATCAGAGTGTTCCTGACTCCAGATCTGGAATCCAGCTCCTGTTGATCACCGAGTCCAGTTTGGGACTTTTCCTGAAGCCTGCTGATGACGTGGTCGTCATCCTGGGAGCTTGATACGGTTTTGTATATACTGTATACTTCCTTTTTCCCTTTTTCCTAAATTTCCTTTATATTATTTATTATATTATTATTTTCATGAAAGTAGTTTAATTTTTTTCTAAACTCTTGAACTTCTTTAATTTNACCCAAAGAGGGGAGGGGGGGACATCTGTTAATCAGGTTTTGGTAAATTTGGCTGAAACCACGACATCTTCTAATGCAAATCTTCAGTGTGGACTTTAGCCCCATCATATCCTTCCATCCCACAGGTCATCCAACAGGCTCATTGACCTGTCCATTGCAATGCTGAACCCATTCTATCATTTCCCTTGCATTTTCTGTAATGTTTCATATTAGAATTCAAGTCAATTTTGGATTCATTAAGAACAAAAAGAAAGTGTGTGACATGAGAAAAAAAGGGCTTTTTGAGCCTAGAAATGAGTATAGGGATGCTTGTGTGATGTAAAAATTGGGGTTTTCCTTTTAAAAGTAACTAGTTATATCATAACTTAAAAATAAACCAAGAATTAATGACTGTGGACCATGTTCACTTAACTTGCAGAAAGCCAATAGCACTCCAGCAGTGTCAAGAGGAACTCAGAGTTTTGATGTCTCCCTGAGAGCACATGGATTTAGAGAGCCAGGATATAAGACAGGGTGCTGGGAAAAGGCAGGCAAGATGTTTATTTAAAGTGAACCAGGGTGCCGTCCACAGGATGAGTTACTTAATCAGACTCTTGTATTTATCCCTTTTCTAGTAGCTTCTTTAGTATTTGAACAGTCAAGTTTTGCTAGAAAAAATTAGAATCACATCCATAAATACTCTTGGTAGTCCACTTTTGCTAATTCCCAGTACCTAAAATGCTCATCTGCTCAAGGAAGTGAAATAACTTTGTGGTCAATAGGCACTAGGGAAATTCAGTTCACTGGCTAATCTCATGTAAAAGGCATTGACATCAAAAAGACTCCTGCTAGGTAGTTTGGGAGGAAAAAGCAAAGGTCAAAATTCAGTAAATTAAATACTCGTTGCAGATTACTTACACACCTCTACTTCATGCTCATAAATTAGAAGCCTTGCAAACCAAAATCTGTTCCGTTGCTGCCATAATAATGTTATCCATATCCATATGCATAATCCATATGCTGCCATATTTGTTTATGCAGCTTAATATGAGCAATAAGGTCAAATTTTTATATTTTTCTTGTACTTCAGACAAGACTAGTAGTATTTTACTATTCTTTAGAATGCTTCTAGTAAACCGAAAGTTGTTAAGCCCTGTGGTGTTTAAAGGAGGCCTTACTTTGCCCAGCCTGCTCTTAGTGAACTACATCTTAGGATGTAGTTTTTTGTTGAAAATCATTGCATTTTGGAATTCAGTAATTACTGCTTGTGCAGCTTGATATGGTGTTTCTATTTTCCTTGCATTTCTACTGATCAGATAACTTTCAGGCAATTTAAGAAACCACTTAACAAAGGTTAGCCATTTAAACAGAGCTGTTTTATCCTTTAAGTATTTAATTTGTATGATCTTCTCAGCAGTTAACATATCAGACTTTCCCAAGTGCTTAGAAGAAAACTGCATTTTGCCTTTAAGAAGAATAATAATATTAATTTCAAAACCTATCAAGTATGGATCCATTCGCTTCTCAAAATGAAGAAAAACTTCTAAACAAAAGTGTAATGGCATTTATTCTCTGGGGGAATGGCGTCAAAAAATGAGCCCTGAATCCATAAGCCCATCTAACACACTGTGACATGGAGACTTTTCCTGTTTGTGCTTGTACACTGTCCAGTTTTGCCAATGTGGCATTGTATCCAACTTAGACGAGATCCAGACCTACACCAGCCAAGTCTGCACCAGGTTGTTTCATGAAGTATTACCAATTTGCCTTGTTGTCATCTTGGAGTTCCTTAGTCCAAGGAACTTATTTCTATGGTACACATATTCTCTGGGATCTAAGGTAAAACAAAAAAAAAAGGGGGGGAGAGGGGAGGTAAGGAGAGGAAAGGGGAGAGGAGTGGAATTGGAATCACGCAGCTTCCTTTGATATCCATTTCATAGGGAGGATTTTGAGTTATCCAGCACTAGGACACGGTACCTGTTCAAAGTCCATGGGACTTTCCCTCAGTGGCACTTCCTTTCTGTGATGGCACAACTCAGTTGAATTCAGAGAAGAATGGAAGATGAAGGGCAGAAGTAGTCTGTGGAGTGTTTCTAAAGTCCATAGAGGATCAGTGCTATGGTGGATAATACTGTGATGCTTATTTTCCTAATTTCCCCTTCCAGTTTTTCTCTCCAAAGGACTCTACAGCTTAATGCAGTAGTAAAGATAACATACAGGGCTGTTTGAGTTGCCAGTTGTCCATCCCCTGCAGCTGCAGGCTTCTCCTTCTGCCTCCTCAGAGCAGGCAGCACTTTCATTGCCAGACCTCCAGTTGTAACCAGTGGCCTCTGTAGCCTGTACTGGTGTTTGTGCCTGGCCCTGAGCAAAACTCAGCTCCCTATGAGTTCAGAAGGCAAGAGTCCAAGAAGAAGTTATAACTGAATACATGACTTATTGTTACAGGATCAATAACCAACCTATTTAGGATTCTTCTGATTTATTAATTTTCAGAACGGATGTTTGGCTGCAGTCAGCAGTTCTATAAACTGGTTTTACCTTTTAAATAAGCTATCAATTCTAACCTTTTCTGCTAATAACCTCTGGAAAAAGAGGTTCTCTAAGCCAGGCCATACCTCATACTACCTAGGTTCTACACTGGTGTGGGGAAACCTGCAGGTTTTCCCTACCAAATGCAGATTTTCTTAAACCAACCACTTACACTTTTGCTATTATTTTGTAGCGAACACGTTTTAAAAGAAGCAAGCATGCATCATCTTAATGAGCATAACCTAGAGAATAACTGTAGTCTTTTGGACAGTACTCAGTATTGTAGCCTCTCTTTGATGCTTCACTTTCTAGAAAATAACTCTACTGATGAAAAATGCTACTAGTTATTCCTTGTCACTCTATATTTCTGGTGCTTTCCTGGTCTGCTGTTGGCCACTCTTCTTGCTGGCTTTCACCCCATGGACAGCTCTCAGACCATCCCCAACCGAACTCGAAAGCTGTCCTGAGATAAAGATGGGTCCTTACTGGAGGCAGTTTCAGCTAGACTGGTACTCCAGTTCATTTTGTGTTGTTTAAAGGTGAAATATGTAAGCATTATGTGCTATATGGTATTTTCTTAGCATATGCTTTTAAGGAGTACCTATGTTTTCTATTACCAAATACAAGCAGAAAATTTCCCCATTACCTTTCAACAAAAAGCAGACTGTGCAACAGCAATTCTCTTTCCCCTAAGGATGGCAGCCTGTCATCCCTCTTAATCTTCCACAAGTTATTGTCACCTGCGTGCTTCATTCCATTATTATGAATTTTTACACCAAATACAGAAAACTATTTGAGAGAAAGTAAGGCTCCTGACAAAAGGTTGTGGACAGAAAGATGGAACTGGGTGGGGTTAAATTTGTGCCATATGGTGACTCCTACAGCATATTTTGTTTTTCTTGTCTCTTTTGGTTTCTGAGGGATTTCAGAACATCAGTAATGAAGTATCTGGAATGTTCCCCTGTTTCTTTCTTTTTGTTGGAGGTGATTTTATATACTTTTATGTACTTTATAAATGAAAGTCATCCTATAGACTTCCAAGGGATGCTTGTCCATTTAAAGTTATACATGTTTATTGGAGTCCACATTAATGAGGCCATTCATAGCGCAGCAACAATGCATTTTTTCCAAATGAGAACTCCAAGAATCATCACAATAGAAAAGGGTAAATAGTGGCTCTTCCCATCCATGTTGCTATTTTATTTTCACAGTTCTTTTCCAGTTCCTTTCATAGAATAAATATAAAATAAATTGTCATTGCATTCATTTTAGTACTGCTCCAGCTGAAACCAGTGTTTATTTTCAAAATTAAGAGGAGACATTAATGCTTCTTTTCCTGCTAAGTTATTCACTATTAAATGTAGTTAATAGCTGCAGTAAGTATTCTAGTTCAAAGTCTTCTCTTGTTTGGGTTTTTTCCCCCTAGCCTTTCGTCTGCCAGTATTAAAAATGTATTTTGATTAGGATGATTTTTGCTGAGGTTACAGTACCCTACTGAAATATTTCTTAAAAGTGTTGTTCTCTATAAAAATGCAATATTTTTTTCATATTTTGCAGCTTATTGGTTTACCAGAAAGTTACAGAATTATTGCTCCAAGGTGAAAGAATCCTTTGTTAAAAACAGTGAAATACAAATGCCAGAAATCTGCCAGCTTTGCCTAACTAGAAACACAGAAAAAATGCAAGGACAATTTGAAAAAAGTCAGTAGCAAAATAATTGGTACGAAATTGCAATTCAGCAAAGTACTAATCAGCATGTGCATAATCTGTTGAAATGTGTATTACATGCACTTTAAGTTCAGTGCACAGGCTTTACAGATTTATTGGGAGTCAGATGTAATAATAAGCTTACGGCATGTGCAGCATGTGGTTTGGTCATCAGGGCATGCTTTAAATCACAGCACATCTCTAATCATTGATAGGGGTAAACAGTAAACCACTGGAGTGTCCATCCCTTACAGTGAAACCAGTTTTATTCTGGATGGGCCATGATGTTGATCTGCACAGGGTCTCAAACAGCAGACATTGCATTTGGTGTCACTGGGAAGCTGGCCCAGTAAAACTCCCAGGCAGGAAGGATTCTGTTACAGGAGGAGGAGAGGGTGACTATCCCAGACACTTGGTGGTCCTGTAATGAACACAATGCAAATTATAGATGTACCCCTGTGTGCATTTTAAGTATACATAGGTGAAATACTTAGAGAGAATTTGCTTCTAATGTTAACATCACATTTAAAAATTTCATGCATCGTTCGTAAAGTTCTACTAGAGTTTCTTATTCTCCATTTAACTCCATTGTATGTCTTAATATTGCTACTGCAGTACCATTCATTTTATTCTTTCCTTTGAGCTCATGGGAAATTGCATGGGGAAGACAAATTTAGCAATATGTATATTTCTTGTACTTTGGACAAAACACAGATACAGAAGGAAATAAAAATACAGATATTTTGGGAAAAGGCAAAACAAATCATGATGACTGGCCTTTACTTTTTTCTCTAACAAAAGCATTTCATATTTAAGCAGTTCATAGGTCAGTAACAACAATCTGGCAATGTGCTGCTTCTGCAAAAATGGATACAATAACTGTCTCATATGTTAGATTGAGGCTCCAAATACTCTCTGACTGTCTTGGTAGGCAACAGAGATTTTCAATGTCCCAGGAAACCAGTGAAGCCTCAGCATATGTTTAATGCTGAAGTGCTAACCCAGAGAAGGATGAAGTTAAGGCTGAGCATAACAACTCTGTGTCTGAAGACTGCAGTTCCTCGTTCTAGAAGGGGTCTTGCCGATCCTGCTCTGTTTGTAATCATATTATGTGGCCATTTTAATGGCCCGATTAAATTCATTGTAAGAGTTTTGCTGCCTCCAGACAAAGATAGTCTCTGGCAGTTAGAAATGTAGTCCTTCAATTTTATTTTCCTTCCTGAGTGGTAAAGTTTGTTGTTGGTTGGTTTTTGTTTTTTTTTTTTTTTTAGAGAGAACATATGTCCCTTCTTAGTCTTGGCTTTGGCTAAACAGAAAGCTCAAACAATTTTAATTCCTCCTCCTCCTAAAATAGAGTCCCAGTACTTCTGAACAGTATAGTCATTTGTCCTTGTACCTATTCCAGCCTGAATACTAAGCTCATCCATGCTGCACTGGCCTCAGTAGCTACTTTCAAGGAATAATGTTTCTTCAATGTGTCTTGCCTTACAACAAACAAACCTCATGCCAAAGAGTCCAATCAACACCACATTTCATGCATTGTTTGGTTTAGAAACATAAAGCCAGATTATACTAACACATACAACATTTTCCAATGATGTAAGTAAACAACTAAGTGTTTATGCCACCAAAAATACAATCTAAGTAAAAATGCTTATTTTTCAATACATTCTAATTTACATAGAACACAGTAAATACATATTTAGAATTTCAGAATAAAATAGAAAATATTATATTTAATAATGTGTAATGCTGGTGGGAGTTCCAGTATTTCCAAGCTATAAATTTATTAATTTAATATATCTAATAAAATATTAGGTATCTTTTCTAGACCTGAGTATGGAAATTTCTGTTTTCTGAGACCACTTGCATTTGTACTTTTGTATTGGGTTTATTTTCTAGATATGCTTTCAGAGATGCACTACCTAAAGAGGGATTTGAATGAGAAAAAATGTGTACTTATCTTTCCTAGGTAAGCCTAGTAAAGCATTGCCTAGTAAAGTCCTTTTAGTCCTGAGATAGAGTATGCAGGTGCTTTTAGGGAGTAGCCAGGCTATCGCTAATACATTAAGCTCTGTGATCTTGAGCCCTGTGGCTGCTGTGTCAGTGAATAATGCAGAGGATACAGCACATTTTGCTTCTGGCATTTGTGATTTCTTTCTGTTGCTTCCGTATTTAGATCTTTTTGGTTTACAAATCTTTTTTCATTTAATTAAACCTTAGCATAAGTGGCACATTCAAAATGAAATCAATTTGAGCTGTGGTAGAACCTGAGGTGTAACTCTTTTATCACTTTATGTCACTTTATCTTTTATCACTCGCTATCTTAAATGCTTTTACTAATTCACATCCCGTTCACAACCATAGAGTAGACATTGCCAGTTGTCTGGATGGTTCTAATGGAGCCACTTTCCTCTCAGTCCTTAATCTCACTCTCTTCTCCTAGGTGGGCTAAATCAGTAGCAACATTATTAGTCCATTTCCCAAGTGTGTTATTTAAGGAACATACCATGCTTTATATTTTAAAAAGTTGCCATTCAGTCACAGCAAAGGGATTATAGGTACTTAATTCAGGATCCTGAGTTCTATATATAATTCATGGAGAAGGCAGGACAAGCCTCCAAAGGAAAATTAAGATAACCTAATCTTCTTTGTATTTTTCTGTTTTTAGTATAGGAATGGATGGGTCATGGTACTGCACCTAAAGCTGGGCAGAGGGCCAAGCACACCGGAATGTCTGAAGTCATGTCAGATATGGGTTTTCAGAACTTCTCTCCAGTTGAGATTTAGATGCTACACTATCTTTGGAGGTATAAGTATCCCCCTGAAGGAAAAGAGTAATGGCCTTTGGGAATTATGGATATGATTTGACTTTGGCGGACAAACTTGCAGTTGTACATTTTTAAGAGTCATGTACCCATGAACTGGAAGAAGGACACAGTTGAGGAGCTTTGCACAATAAGGGGGAAAAGGATTTTTTCTGCTTATTTTGGGTCACTCTGAAAGAAGGGGTGCTCTAATTGTACCATGAGAGAGACAAAATAAAGAAAGCAAGACTGATTGTGGCTGTGGGGATTTTCTTTTTTCAAAAAGCATTATGCCAGCTCTGTTCAGTCAGTGGAAATGAACTCTGAATACAAAACATTAACACTGTTCTGAGCCTGGGCTAATGCATCTGCCTCCCAATAGACACTATTAGTGTGGGGTCTCTACTGTGCTTATGCATCTGTGCAGCTCCTGGCTTTCAGCTAATGAATGTGTGTACAGGGGACACCATTTAAACGTGTTCTCCTTAGCCAAGTGAAAAGGTGACTCCTCAGAGGATGAGTTGTGCCTCCTGGTCACTCTGAAAATAAGTTTCTTTTTATTCCTAGCAATTTCAGGTTCACTGAGAAGTCAGCTGGTGCAGTCCATACATCTCTTTGAGACCTTGGGCATACAACAAAGCTCATCATGTCCTTGCCTTTCATTTTCAAGTAATGATGACGTTAATGACACAGGAGCTCAAAACATGATTTTGCAGATGAAAAGCACAAAGGCAAACGTATGAGTATAGCTGTCAAACGTAGTTACAGATTTATGAAGATCCATGGCATCATATTCAGTGGAATTATTCTAGACTACAAAGGGAAGGAAAGCGTATTCAAATAGAAATTCATTCTTAAAAGCATTTTAAACTTTGTGAAGTCATTAGAGTCAATTTTTTTGAAGTGAGATTGTAACTTCTTATTGATATTCCATGACTATTTCTTAAACTTATCTAGCCTGGCACAAACAGCAATGTGAAGAACTTTCTTTGCTTCTAGACCTTGTTACTGGTGCTCCTTGGTTACGTAATACCAGGTCTCCTACTCTGCTTCTTTTAGAGGAAGAAATAAGAAGTATTTCTCCAGCTTGTTCACAAATAATTTGTGCGACACCCCTTTTACTTGAACATAATAGCAAGGAGGCAGGTTTTTTGTTCAGAAACCCAAGCTTTCCTTTAAATATCCTACCTCCAAACAGGACTTTTCTTGGCTTCCTCCTATGAGCCTATTCAGATGACTACTTTCTCTCTTGGTTCTGTTTTTCTTTTGCTGGGAGACGAGTAGACCTCTTGCTGCAGAAAAATAGGTATTGTGTCCAGAATTCTCCACTGGTTTGCAGGAAAATACCCACTGGATTAGTTGGTTCGTTTTCTATTCAGGAGTCTTGTATGTCTGCTGGTTGTAACCTCACATTAGTCATGTTCTAATTACATGTTCGCTTATGCAGCCTAAAGAAATTATATCAAGCATGTCGACCAGATATAAAATCCATTGGTGAAAGATACAGGCACTGACAAGCATTAGCTGTAGCCAGCACAGGTTGTATTTTGTTGAAAAACTCTTGTAGCTATTCTACCAAGTTTTGTTGGCAGTACTACTGATGGCACATGTACGTCCATCAGTGTTTTGATCTCCAGCTAACTCTCCAAGGCTGCCACGAAGGCTCTGTCAGGCTGCTTCTGCAGACCCCAAGTTGCCGGCACAATAACATCTGACTGTCAGCAAAACAGCATCACACAGCTGATGGCTGTGCCTCCTCAATGTCTTACTGTTTTCAGTTTGTCAGAAACTGGAGAACAGTCACTACTCATATTGAGCAACAGTGAAATAGCTACAGTTAGCTCCTCAAAAGAAAAATATAATGGGAAAAATTCTGCTGTTGTCCACTAAAACCACCGTTGTTCATTACACAGGGCACAATGACATCCCTTTCCCAATCTACTAGTAGCAGAAATTAGAGGCCTTCAGAGAGCCTGTTTGAACCTATGTTAGAAGTATACCAAAAAAAGAGAAAGGTATTATTTTCTGCCTCCAATACTGTATACAGGTTTATGTACCCTTTCCTTCTAGCCCTCTGTCTCTGCAAGCTAAATTTCTGTGAGCAGGTACTCTAAGTCACTTGTTTCTTAATGAGCACACTAGGTTACTAGCAGGTAAAAAATTTCCCCAAAGGGTATGTTTGCAAATATGTTTGACCCATCTGGGTAGAAAGAATGAATGGAAATAAGAGAAATAAAATACAAAGCAGTCTACTGAAAATAACAAAACAAAACCCACACTATTTAGATGAGCATTGCAATGATTTATACTAGAAACACAAAAGGAGACTGCTGTGCGTAAACTATTAATTGATCATTCAGATCCCATAATGTTTACAAAAAAGTATTGTAAACATAGAGGATGCAGGTTTTCAAATCCAAACCCTAAATATTTTGATTTTCTAGTGCCGAAGACCAAGTCTGAATTAAAGCACTTGCATGCTGTGCTTAATTTTAAGAAGTGATAGAAACAGTGGGTGGCTGGCTCAAAAGTTGTGGCATGGATAGATTACAAAACTAGTCAGCAGTCACAGGCCTCATGTACTGGCAAATGTAATTTAAATTTAAATGATTTATTTTGTCTTGTGTGTTGTTTCTGCACTGACTCTTTGTGCTCTGACCCAGAAGTAAATGATGCTCAAAACCATGCATTCATTTTTTTGGACAAATTTGTGGTTCATAGTAGTCTATTTTTGTGTTGGGGGGACATGACAAAGGAAAATCCTTCAGATTTAAGATTAATGTGTAGCACTTTATAGCAACACCTTCCCCTAAGTCCTCTGTGTTCACAAATTAAAATAAGACTTAAAGCTAAACCCATCCATCACATCAACATGTACTCCAAAGGCTCAGCAGAACCTCAAGGAGCCCAGGCTATTGAACTCATGTTGGACTGGTTCAGTTTGGCAGGCAGCCTGTCTGCTCTTCCCCTTCAGTCTGCTGAGAGTATTCCCAGCTCAGCATCAATTTTTTATAATTATTTTTCTCAGAAACATGTTATGCAATAGTGCATAATATGTTGTGTAGCAATATCAGTAACATTTTATGGCTCTACATTCATTTCATAAAATATATACTCCATAATCAGAGTTTCTTAACCTCTTAGATTTTTTTCTATTGTAACCACTAGTATGGCTTCATAAGGTAAGCAAGAAGAAAGCATGCTGGGGCTCCTTGCAGTTAGAAGTATTTCAATCACGTGTGCTGGTTTTAGGAAAAGGATTCTTTCTGAACTGTACAGGTAAACACAGTGCATTCCTACAGCTGCAAACATCTACCCAGCCACTGATCTCTTGATACTTGCATAATCTGAAAAAAAATGTAGCCTTTTCTGTGCAGAGGAAGACTTGGGGGACCTCAATTAGGAAAGACCATTTTATTAACTTCTTCCTACACATTGTCTGGAGTCTTATATCATCCTGTGCTATAGAAGGTACTAGCAACACTTAGTCAAATATATTCACATTGCAGGAATGGAAGAAGAGCAATTCCTAAGCACAGAAATAAGCACAAAACCAACAGTTTTGGGGGTTTAAATTCAAATCACAGTCTGAAGCTGTGGTTTAAATAGTCCAGGATCATTGCTGCATTATATGCAGATGGTTGGTTACATTAATTTCCCTTAGTTTTTCCTTATTTTTTTCCACCCAAAAGTGGCATTTAATTTCCCCTCCTGCACAGCAGGAATTTTCATTTCCACAGACAGAGAACAATCAGATCTCCTGTCTCTATGGCAAACATGAGAGTTAGTCTCATTTGTCACCCTCCATGTGTCTGAAGAGATGGTGCCAGAGAGATTGAAAACCAGCATGAGAGGGGATTAGAGGCGTTGTGGGAATTGGACTCTCAGGGCCACCATGCCCCAGGGGGAGATGCTCTGTTGCCCCTTGTGCCTTTCTTACTGGGTGCTTACAGCCTTGCTGCTGGTGTGGTGATGACAGCAGGGGCAGGTAGCACTGGTGAAGGCAAGCATTGGTGAAGGCAGTCTCCCTAAACAGCAGCAGCCATGAACAGTCAACAAGAGGACTTCTTTGCTGCTATAACATTTCTAGGATAGAAACAGCCTCTGTCAGAATGGGGTTCAGAGCTACTGTGAAATAGCATGCCAATAGCAAAATTTAATTAAAAACACAAAAATAAACAAATAACCCCTTTTTCCCTGTAAAGGAAGGAGGAAGGGAAAAAAAGGGGAAGAGAGGAAGGGAGGAAGGGAGGAAGGGAGGAAGGGAGGAAGGAAGGAAGGAAGGAAGGAAGGGAGGAAGGAAGGAAGGAAGGAAGGAAGGAAGGAAAACAGGCAAGCATCTTTCTTTCCTGTTACTCAGAGTGCTCTCTGGAGGAGGTGCAGCCTCCCTAGGTGTCAGGGACCCAGGCAAGGACAGTGCAAGACCTAGAGGTGAGTGACCAAAGTGGGCAGCGGTGCCTGGCCATGACCAGGAGCCAACGGGCACTGTTAACAGAAAAGTTATTATGCTTTGATTACCAGAGAGACATTTCAAGCTCTTTTCCAGACTGTACAGTGCCTCTCAGGTCTTGTAGTAATATAACACGATAGCCACTATGCCGTTACTGAGACTACAGAAGGGCAGAAGCTGTCCCTGCACACTGGTAAAACTGGTGGTGAACGTATATAACTGGTAAACCACAGTGGAGAGAGATTTAATTCATCAACTGTTGTTGGACAGCAGCGTTCCCACATGTCCCAGGAAAAAGGTCAAAGCCCAAATACCATATAACTTTTCTGCTGGGAAACTATCACTGTCGAACTCCTTTGTAACTTATGTAAAATGAAAATAAAGCAAATGGAGTTTCTCATAATAAGTTATATTGTCTCTCTTAAATCATAACAGGATCTGTTTCTTGTTGTTGCTTTTACAATCACTGACTGTTTCTGAGTAGAATAAAAATTACACCATGCAGCAGAAAAAATCTGTTTGAATCTAGTAATAGTAGCATCTCAGCCAGCGCTTGCCTGATTGCTTAGGTTTCCTCTTCCTTGTTTGCTCTCTGTGGCACCAGCAGTGGAACGTCTAGGTCACTTGTAAAATAGCGCAATTGCCCAGTAAAAACTGGTAACACTTAAATATGTGTTTGAAAGAGAAAATTGATATATACAATATTTTAGATTCATGCTGGTTCCGTTACCTTTTTCCAGAATAGTTAAAATGATATCTATAATCCTTCAGCCAGTTTCAAAAGTGATGCCTAGCAGTCTTGAAATTCGTTTAGCATGGCTCCAGTAGTGATTTTTTCCCCTCATACTAAGAATTTTAATAGAAGAACCAACCAATGCTAAGCCTGTTTTTCACATTTTTAGGGTTGCCAATTATACTTTGGTTACTTCTTTATTAGTATAGTGTGCAAAGATCCAAAAAGATATTTAGATTCCTAAACTGTTTTTTTTTTTCATCTAAACTACCATATCATCTTGAACACCACCCTCAGTTTGAGATAAGTCACCCTGTCAAAGTGTCTGTTTCTTTCCATGGAGAGCTCTGTGTGACTAGTTTAGGATTAAATATCTAACTTTTGGAAACCTAAGTGTAAATGAATACTACTCAGGGAACTCAAATAATTGTCCAGCTGTCCTTTAACTTTCTTTCCAAACTAGGACTTTTGTCTGTGGTCCAGCATCTCATTTGGGGTTGAGCACAGCCAGGGGAGTATAATCAAAGAACTTGAGTGGTTTTGTTCTTTACATACTTTCAATGAAAAAGAACCCCAACATTCAGATAGAAAATGCAGCTCAAGGAGCTAAGCCTGTTAGGAACTGAAGCTCTGCAGAGTTCATGTGGTGCATGTGTTCTTGATTTAGGATTCATTTTTTATTTTACCTTCTTTTCAATTTAACAGGGAAGAGAAAGAAAGGAAATGAAACCTTTTTTTCAGCATTTAATGTCAGTCAGAACATTTGAGGATGCTCATATCAATAAAAATACCCTCATCTTTTGTCTCAAAGCTATGGAGAAAGACTGATATAAACAGGGTTGCTGTTCAATTTTATTTTATGTTTATTTGTACTGGTATTGAAAATGAGCAACAAGGGAGACCACAGGTGTTCAAGCACTAAAGAGCTGGAAAACAAGTGCAATGCTTCATTTCCAGCCAGAGGCAGGTTGCAATGTTTCCTTAGGAGAGGCTTTTAATATAAGGAAAATTTGTGGTATACTGATGGTGACATTAAGCAAAATTTACTATAATTTATTCATGCAATCTGCATATTTTATGATAATCTGAGATATGGCTATCATATAATGAAAATTTTGCTACACTCAAAGTCTGTGCACATGGTTATGTATTCTTGCATAAATCTGAGAGCATAAAGGAGGGTGAAGGAGTGCTTTAAATTGCCAAGGATGATCTAGATGATAAAACTTAAGTGCAAATGAATATTAATTTTTAGTGCAGTAAAATTAGCTGACTCTTTGAAGATTGGTGGTACTTAACCTTTTCTGGACTACAGTGTTCTGCTTTAAACTTAATTTTTAAATTATTTTACTCTTGCAATTTTACATTGATTTGATGTTTGTGGTAGTCCGTTCTGGTTTGGACTCTATAGGAGCACTTGTGGGAGATGGAAAGTTCTGGATAGGGGAGCAGGAGCCACATGCTGTCATATTTTAGAAGAAATGCCCTGTCTGGACTTAGTTACTGACATCTTGACCAGGCCAGTTTAGTACCAGTAACCTCTTCAGCCAGGCATAAGCTCCCCTGGCATGAGTGCATACCTGATGTTTCCTTTGGGGTAGTACAAAGAACGACATGAAATTTTGGAACAATGGATTTCCCAGAGGAAAGCCCTTGTCATGCTCCAGGCTACTTTCTCTATGATACTCAGATTTTGTGTAGCTTGCCAAAGTGGTCAGGATGCCTTCCAGTGAGGATACATCTTTTTTTTCTCTTGGGTAAAAAATTTATTTTAAATATTTGCAAAGAGGAGCACTGGAGTCTCTGTTGGAGTCACAGACTAAACTACCCCAAAGCTACCATTATCCATGCCACCCCCCAGCCAAGTTATCTTAAGATAACTCATTTTCACTTCCTTTATTCCTCTAGGAGTGGTACCTTCTTAAGTTACTCTCTTGTGGTTCAGAGTTCAGGTCAAGTCTAGACTGCACAAGTCAAGGAGCTAGATGTTATGTCCATGAAATATCCATGGTTCAAGTACTTCCCACTTTTAATGAAAATTGAGTCTTCACATAAATTCCTATTAGAATTGCCATAATTGCTACTCATTAAAAAGTTTAGGGTTTTTCATCGGACTCATTTGTATCTTATATTGGTCTAATATCCTCACAGTTTCCATTATGAGAAGATTAGAAAATGTGTTTTTCCATCTTGGCAGAGCAAATTACTATAATAGCTGAGATGACTGAGAATCTTTTCACAAGTAATTTTATTTGCATTCAGTAAATCTGTCAGTTATAAAATCATGATATATGTAATATTGCTATAACATACTCATCTGTTAAGTACTTCTGACACCTTTGTGAGAAATTGTCCAAGAACTTGCACTCCCAGTAAAATTTATTTATTTAAAAGAATATGATGTGAATAGTTAGAGTTTCTGGATAGAAGAAAAAGTAATTTTGCCATTGAAATGCATGTTTGTGTTTGTCATTATGCAAACCTTAATCCTACAAGGACAGAAAAAGCAAGTGAAACCTGCAAAGTCATGTGTTACTGTCACATGTGAAAGAAAATGTCTCATTTGCAAGACATTAAAATTCTACCTCAGAAAAAGGATGTTTGTGAAAAGTGACACAGTGGCTGGTTTTCAGGTGTTTGATTTATCTGTTATGTGAAATACTTTTTCAGAAGACAGTACAATTTTTAAGTCATTTTAGATACTGAAACATTTTAGTCTTTGTAAATACCATTAGAGCTGCAGTGTTTGCCAATTATTTATTAACTTCCTTTTCCTCTTTCATTCCCCAGAGTTCAGTTTGCCTCTGCCAAAATGGCTTTCCTCCACTGATGTGGTTTCTACATCAGTATATGAGAATTGAGGGGATATAGAATACAGTTGTCTCTTTCTATATTTGGTGGTAGGATCTTCAAATCTGTTTGCTGGTTTCATTTGCAATGTTGTGATTGATCAAGGGACAGCCTCTAGGAAACGATTATTGGCAATCAGCCCAGTTGCAAGAAAATGAACTTTATAATGCAGCTTATCAGCCAGGTCTTTAAACTACTGGACACCAAACCACCCCTTTCTTATCCCTGGGTATATAAGGCCACCAGGGAGAAATTTACCCCAACTGTTTAGGACATTTCCTGAATCACGGTACTGTTGCATTTCACAGGGTACAAAGGGTTAAACATGCCAACTGCATCCTGGGCTGCATCAAAAGAAGTGTGGCCAGCAGGTCAAGGGAGGTGATTCTGCCTCATTACTGGTGAGACCCTACCTGGAGTACTGTGCCCAACTCTGGAGTTGTCAGCACAGGAAGGACATGGACCTGTTGGAATGGGTCCAGAAGAGGACCATGAAGATGATCCAAGGGCTGGAGCACCTCTCCTATGAAGACAGGCTGAGAGAGTTGGCGTTTTTCAGCCTGGAGAAGAGAAGGCTGTGGGGAGACCTTATAGCAGTCTTCCAGTACCTGAAGGAGTCCTACAGGAGAGATGGGAAGAGACTCTTTATGATGGAGTGTAGCGATAGGATGAGGAGTCATGGTTTTAAACTAAAAGAGGGTAGATTAGATGTCAGGAATAAATTCTTTACTGTGAAGATGTTGAGGCACTGGAACAGGTTGCTCAGAGAAGTTGTAGGGTATCCATCCCTGGAGGTGTTCAAGGCCAAGTTGGGCTTTGAGCAATCTGGTCTAGTTAGAGGTTTTCCTGCCCATGGCAGTAGGGGTGGAACTCGATGATGTTCAATGTCCCTTCCAACTCTAATCATTCTATGATTCTATAAAGCTGCTTATGGTGGGGACTCCTAGAAAAAGCAAGGAGGAGTTAAATGGCATGATCATTTCTAGCTTTTAAGCCGTGCACTTGCACAGGTTTTCCAGACGAACTTAAAAGGGTTGGTCAGAGATGCAACGCTATCATTCAAAACTTCCTGCTGCGTGGGAGGGTCAGGAGAGGCTACCACCACAGGAGATGAGGAGAGAAAGGCAACAGCTGCTTCTCCACACATCTTGCAGCAGGCATGATTTCTGAATTTGCAGCCAAAAGTGGCTGTAAATCTCTCTCCTCTGCACTCTCTCAGCTGTGATTATAATGAGCAATCAGGGTGGCTGAAGTGGTGCCTTGCTTTCTCAATGAAGCACTTGTAATACTATATTGAGCACATTTGAATACTAATTAGAGTAACAGGATCTTTTAAACTAAGTGTGCAGCCTAGGGAGAAACATTATCAGAAGTGAGTTCCATATTTGGCACATAACTGTCTTAAGTGCACACATCTATGCCATAGGTGTTGTTTAGTAAAAAAGATACACATAATGCATCTGCACTCAATTACAAATATCATAGGACAAAACCATACCAGATTTGCATGGGTTTTTATTCTGTAAGTATAAAACATGTCATGCCCCACTAGATGCATTCATGTTTCCAAATAAGATGTAATAACATAAGAACGGGCTCAGCCTGCAACTCCTGCAAGTTGTTGGACGGAAAGCTTGGTTAAGAACTAGTGAAAGTTGTTTAAGGACATCCTAAACTGCAGGATCTTCTAGATCAAACACAAAAGTCTTGGCTTCTCATATGGAAATATTTCCATACTCATAATCATCCTTTTAATCTTGATCATTTTTTGGTTCTAAGACTTTTGTAAATTGGGGCACCAGAATTGTCTTCGATATTTAAGGTGCAGGAATAGCACAGGTTTTGCACTGGCATAATTCTGTTTGTCGTTTCATTTATTTTCCTTTTTTAAAAATACCTAATCAAGGATGTCCTTTTAATTGCTATTGGACACTGAGCAAATTCTTTCTGTACAACTGAATATAATGCCTCCTGGATCTTTCTCCTGAAATAACATTATTTGGAGTCTTTCATAATGAGCACAGATAGAACTGTTTTATATCTCTGGAGAATTTTTATTACTGTTCAACTCATTTTCTAGATCACTTATGAATAGTTTAACAGAACACATCCCCAGATGGTTCTTATGGGATTCATCAGGCAACTTCCTAAAAAGAACACTTATTTCCTAACTTTTGTAATGCGTAACTTGATGAACACTTCAATTGCTGCCCCATTATGGAAAAGGACAGCAGCACTGCTATTTTATTCAGTAGAAGTGTATTCAAAACATCTGTCTTACTTAGTCCCTTGCTAGTTTATGAATTCCAAAGAAGCTTAAGCTTGAAATAACTATCAGATCTCTTTTACCCTAATTTGGCACTGCTGGTCAGACACTTTGGTGTCTGAGGAGCATTACTGTGAACAACTCTAGTGTCTATAGATTTCAGGGATAGGAAGCAACTGAACAGGACTTTAGATGGCCATAATCTGGTGTTTTGTATCCAAATCATACCTAAATTCTGGGTGTTTAAACTCTTTCGCAGCCGTAAGCTAAGGGAGTAGTTTATGCAGTTAGGTTGGTAGAGGCTTGGAAATCTCTTTATGGGAGCACCAACAGTAGCAGTTATGCACTGGAGCAATGCCTGTGTGCATCAGTGGATTTATTCTCTAAGATGGTATTTAGGGAAGCATCCTTCATCACATGGGTGGTTAAGCAAGTAGTTACCTTTAAGTATGTAGTTGGAGCTTTCATTGTGAAATTGGTTTTATATATACAAATAAATGAATTCCCAAATTGAAGCTTTAGTTTCCTTCATAGTCAGAGATAAGTGCACAAATTTGTGCTCTGCTGTTTGATTCTTTGGAAGCTTTTCATTGTGCTTATATATAGAATACCTCAGGCATGGATTTTTTGCTCCAGAATTATCTCTGTAGTAGAAATGCTCTTTCTACTATTCCCTTCAGGTGACCAAAATCAAACTCTTTAAAGCAGTTGACTAGTATGCAACTGGAACTGACTTATATTTTAATTCCATATATATTTCTATATAGTTGACTTATATTTCAACACCATATATATTTTGATAGTTCATAGCAAAATAATTAATTCAGTACCTTAAGAATTTAGAAACATTTATTTTCATACAGGTCTGTATACTTAAAAGACAGAATGCCCTTTGCAAATATTTTGATACAAATCTATTTATTCCTTGGAGAAAAAGTTGCATTCTCACAGGAATAATAATAATAATAACAATAACAATAACAATATTAAATTTAATGATAGAGAAGGAAAAAAAAAGAGGAAAAGGGGATATACATATTTAATTTAAATTTTCCAGTTTGTATATTTTTAACAGAAAATATTGGTTTTGATTAAACACAGCTTTTGAGAACTGTCTTTATACTTCACAAATATCAAGATGAATGTTTCCTGAATAATAAGAATTGTAGATATATAAATATCAGTATACAGAGTTCTTACAATAAATACAGTTAGCTTTCTTTTCAAGATGTCGGATAATTTGTCATCAGCTAGGTTTTTGACTTACCTAAGTACTTAGCAGACATTTCTAGTGTATATAACATTTCTATCACTTTAAGGTGATTGTTCATCTTCTCTGTTTCTAAAATAAAGAGATTAAAATGTATAAACCCAAGATAGCTTGTCTCCAAAAACAATGAAATAAATAGATCTAGAAAAATGTAATAGAACTAGTACAACTATTTCTAGAAAGTGAGAATGATAGCAGAGGAAAAGAAGGTACTTTTTCCTCCGAGTGTGAACATACCTATGTCTGCTTTGCTCAAAGGATCTTTTATTCACTGCTTTATTTTTGGCACAGTGAGATCCTAAAGTTTTTATAATGTCATCAGCCATTATAAAATATCTGTAGTCATATTTTATAAATATCATTAAATAACTGCTTTTGAAAGTGTTGATTTGGTACTTAACTGTCAGCAACCCAGTGTAGTTAAACAAAACCCTGTGTTGTATTAAGGAGCCCTTCCTCAAGTGATGGTGGGGTTTGGAAACATGTTCTGTGCTCATTAATGTTGGTCACTTTGCACAGAAACTCACCCTCAGCAGTTCTAGCAGTCACAGCTCATATTGTGACAGAGCCCAAATAATTGTTTTTAAACCCTGAGATAGTCATGTGTATCGTGCAGTGCTGAAATCTGCTTGTTGAACTAAGGAATACATTGGTAGCAGCAGGCTTCATCCAGGTGTGTATTTAGATTAAAAATTGGGCATTTATAGCTGGAAAAAACAATCCCTGTATCCCAGGAGCATTTTTCAGACCTGTTTGGGAAAGGCAGTAATGTATGTTTCCTTCCTTATGTATGTTACTTTATAAGTAACATAAATCACTTTATGAATAACAAATAGAGCAAAGAAAAAGTACACAACATAGGTGAAACTTGCCAAATATAGTGAATTTGGATGGGGAATGGAGTTACAAAATTATGGAGAAAGAGCAATTTGTGTAGCATATTCACAAACCTAAGAATTACTCCAAGTGCTTTCTGGAGAGAAGAGGAAGAAATCATCACCATTGGTATTATACATCCTGCAGCAAGAGACTCAAGGTGCTGCCAACTCATAGCGATGCCCCCACCTTGCTAGCTGAAGCCATTCTCCTTAGGGACCCTCCAGGGCAGTGGAAGGGTGAGCAGAACACCAAGGAAAGTTTCTGTATATGTCATTTTATCTGCATGTAATTTGAGGTGCAAGTGTTAGTATGGTACTAGAATACCAATAGTTCTTTGATTAGACTTTTACAACTTTGTTAAGGAAAAAAAAAAAACAAAAAAAACCCAAAACCCAAAACCAAAAGAAAAATCCAAACAACAACAAAAAGACAATCTAAGATATGTTCTTGTTCATATTAAGAGTGTAACAGCTTGATGGGAGTTCAAACAACCTACTTTGTAACTTGCTTGCAACAAATTGGTAAATTAGCCTCATAAATACAGAAATGCCATTTTGTGCTCTCATCAATTATGGCAAAGTCATTTTGCTGAATCTGAAGGCACTCTGAATTCAGTGGTCCCTAGTTGTGATCATAAGTTTTAACTACTCTTCTTAGAAGCATCTTTAGGTATGCTAATTGTGCATTTCTTGAAGATCTTTAATTTCTTGCTTTGGCTTTGCAAACTTACGATTCATTGTTATATTTATTGAACATCTTTGGTTTTTTCAGTTCCAGCAGCAGTTTTCTAATGACCTTATCTTTGTCTAAATTTATAGAAGTGTAGAAACAATTTTAGGTTTGTGATCTCTGTATCTGCTTTACTAGTTTTCTGGCAGGTAATTTATACATAGATCATTTGTTGTTCACGGTGGTCACTGGTTGTAGCCTCAGTTCTGGCACATAACATTTTAATGTGTTAACCTTTCTCCAAACATTTATTTTCTTTCACAGAGTTTACATTTTCTGCTTGTTTAACATTCACTCCAGGTATTCAGGCTCTTTTGATAATGATTCAGCAGTTGCGTTATCATCACATCACTCTTCTGATTTGTCTTTGTTTTCCTTCTCACCTATTTAAACAAAAATATGATCTAGGTACAGCTTAGTACCTCTTTGCCATTAAGCTGTTGATGTATTTTATTATGCAAAGCATCAGGAAATAAAGCACCCTTGAAATGAAGGGCCTGTTTGCCCAAGGCAGTACTGAATGTACACAAATCTCTGCTCTGTTTTGCCAAAGAAACAATGAGAATTTTAATGATGCATAGAGTATAGAAAAATACATTTTGTAACCTGCATCTCCAAAAATTTCCTCTGTTGTAAGCAGTGTTCTTTCTACATGCCTGTACTTCACTATGGGGTCTCTGTGTCTGACTGTGGGTGCTGTACATCCACTCTTAGCTCTGCTATGTAAGCTTTTCTTATGTATTCACCATCTCCACCCCCTTTATTCTTCTTCCTGGAGTAAGAATAACTGGTTTAGAAACAAAAATCAAGGGATGTCTAAGCTGTTTTAACTTTGCTCTGTATTCTACTGACAGCTGTCCCATTCCACCTCATCCATTCTCAAATTGTTCCTCTTTTTTTTTTTTTAATTTGTTTTCTATTTCTCCATTGATTAGACCTGTGACCCAAAAGCTTTTTAATCCCAAAATAGGTACCACCAGGTAATTTAATTTATTCTGCTACTGTACAGTTCACTTGTTACTTTTACAATAGATAGTGCTGCAGACAACACCTTCATTTTTTTCATTTATGTCCAGATTAAAAATTAATATGTTTGCATTTGTCAAACTTCATGCTCATTAATTTTCTTCTGTAGAATTGTCCATTGATCTTATGAATAATGCCTCTGTAGCAATAGTGATGTGATTATCATCTTTGCCTAGTCTCTCAGCTGTGCTTTTATTTGCAAATTCTTGCAAGATATGAAATCTACTGCAATTATCATATTCTTCCAGTATCCGTTGTTTCTTTTCATAGCTTTATTTGTTACTTTCTAGGAAGTTTTATGTAATTGCATTGATGAAATTTCTCTCTGAGATCTACTAAATTCCTGATGCAGGTTTCTGTTTTGATAATATTGGATATTCTTGTTATTTCAGTTTTATGAGGACGGGTTTTATCCATCAATGTGTAATTTTGTTTGCTATGCAAATTCCCTTTGTTCTTTCAAGTTCCTTCCAGTAGTTTTATTCAAGCATTTTGGCCAGGGTTCCAGAAAGAAATCAGTTCTCTGTCTGCACACACCCTTTTAAAATAAGACTGCTTTCTCCTCCAGAGACAATTTGCAGTTTTTCTTGGCCTTTATGTTCTTTCTTATCACTAAAATACTTCACTTTTGTGGAAGTTGATAATCCTCAGATTTCTGCTATAGAGTTTTATAATTCATTTTCCCTGCTTTGGTCAATTCAAATCATAAAACAAAGCAGATGTTTTGAAATATCTGTTGTCTTTTATGAGGGAGTGCGTTATGGAATCATGCATCAGGTTAAGGATGGGTGGGCTTCAGCACTGTGTGCTGTAAAGGCAGCAGATGAGGATGACGGAGGCCTGAAGCACCTAAAGTGAAAGGAGCTGGGGGTTTGGGTACGGAATATAGTATTGCCAGGCTTGAGCGAGGAAGGGAATTGGCATGCAGAAGAGAGTGCAAGAGGATCAGGACAAGGAGGCAGTTGTCTCTAGATGGTGGGCTGTGTTTCCTCTGCTGTGCTCAACCCACAGTGGAATTAAACATCATCACCATGCAGTAAATAAGAAACATATTATTAACCTGAGGGTCAGTACTAAGAGCTATTGCCACCACTGATCCAGACCCCCAGAATAAGGGTACATCTCTACGGTGAGTCCATCAGGCTTTCAATGCACATTGTCTTTCGCTGAAATTCAACTCATGTCTACATAAACAGGCTGAAGTCAGTTCAATTCCTGTGCTAGGGCTGTGGGTGAATGACTGGGCTGTTGTGTAGACCCTGGGGAGGCTGTGCAAGCTCAGCAGGACCTGGAAAACTTCTGGACACAAGACAAGAAATCATAGACCATATAGAGCTGTGAGAACCTGATAAAAGTCACAGACAGCACCATGGGGAATAGCTGGACCGCAGGTAGTTAAGACAGAATTATATGAGAAACAGACACAGTCCACAGATGATTGGACTGGTGCTTTAGAGACCTTTAGGGCTGCAGAGTCTTGCAAGGCCAACAGCACCTAAATAAACTTTTAAATAATACCATTTATGATTTATGATGATATCACTTATTTTTCTGTCACATAACAGATGCTAGAAAGTCTCCTAACCTGTCTGAGTCCTTAGCAGTACTGCATGGGGTGTTTATTCATTACTGTTTTGGTTTGAATCAGAAGTGCAGTTCAGAGAAGAGGATCCTGATTCTTCTGAATTTCTGGGCCAATGCTTACAGTGAGCATATACGTAACTTTCCGTAAGAGAGGTCTGCATTACAAAATCCTGTTGCTGATGTCTTAGCTGTGAACAATTCTCATCAAAATAATGAGCCAAACTTTATTCTTCACTTTTTCTACATTTTAAAGAAGATTCATTTTTTTCCAAAGATTGTTGGTAATCTTCTCCCAAAAGACGACTTTTGGGGCTTTCTGATGTGTTTTTTTAGAATATTAAAAGAATAAAATAAAACTTTCAGCAATTGCTAGGATGTCTTTTTATAACTATTAAAATTTAAATACTGTTGAAATACTTAATGTCAAATTATTCCAGAAGCTGCAGTCAAATGTTTATTTACTGAAAATTACTGTAATGTTTCATGATAGACTGTTACATTATGCTCTGGTTCTTATGGACATTTCAATGAGATATCAGTGATAAGCTAAAATGCCAAAGCTACTGTAAAGGTAAAAATATTCTACCATCTGTGCTGCTTATGTTGGGTTTTTTGTTTGTTTGTTTGTTTGTTTTTAGTTGAAAGCAATTATGTCAATTTTCAACTTTTTAAAATAAAATAATGGATTGTATTTATTGAGTTATTATTTTATTATCATCTGCAAAATGTTGACTTATCATGGAGCCTCTGGAGCTAAAGGATGTAACCATTGTGTATTCTGTGAAAAATCAGAAAGTCCTTGGGGCTGGATCTTCTACTGTAGATAAAATGAACTGTATATATATTGTTTGAAGCACAGCATTGTGCAGATATTTTTCATATCAAGCAATGTTGTATATCAAGCAAGGCTAAAATAAGTGAAGTTTATTCAGAATTAAATAGGCTAAGTAAATAAGAATTGTAATCTATTAATAGAATTTTTGTATCTTAGATATCTACCTGTTCATAAAGTATTATTTTAGTATGCATTACTAAAAAGCTATAATTTCTTAGCCAATTTTAATCAAATTAGTTTCTCTTTCTGTGATTACATTTTCCATCTGTAAAGTGTGGATTTACATACATATTTTCTTCAGAATTATGTTCCTCAAAATGTTGGTCAGAACTGAGTTTTCAGTTCGTCATTTCTTCAGCAGTATTTATTGCTACCTCATGTAGTAATGATGTACATTTTTATTATGCTGTCATAGCCAATGCCATTAACATGATCACTATTTTATGTCTTTGGTCTTTATTCAGAGGTAACTACTATGAATGTATATTACAATTCACAGTCACTATCTCAAGGCTTTATATAAGAAAGTGGATTGAAGTTTCAGAGCATTAATTAGGAAATGTTTCTAACATTAAGTAGGAAAATTAAGCTAATTTTATAGATGGAAAACTGGCACCCAAAGATTGTCAAGAAAAACCTAGGTGAGGTGAATCACTATCTTAACTAGTGTACACTGGATTGCATAGATACCATATATCAGAAATGGGATTGAAACTCAGACCTCATGTCTCAAATACAAGTACTAGGGCATCCTTTCCTTTAGTGATACTAAAATGTACAGCTTGCAGATATTTATTAAATGACTGAAAGACTTTAATAAACAATAGTATTTGTTAAAGTGCCCCAAAATGGTATGGTTAAATGGACTTTTTTTTTTTTTCTTTTCTTTTGTGAACAGCTAAGATTAGAATAGATTAATCCAGCTTTTCTATAATGGATTTAGTATTTAAATACTGGAGTATTTAGTATTTTTTTCACTGTGCTGATTAAAATCTGTTATAGATGATAATTATGCTGGTTTTATCATTTAAACACTCAAAATTGATTTTTAAATTTTTAAGTGGCTTGTACTAGACATTTCTCAAAGGGTTTAGAAGTCTGCCTATATTATATCATCATGTTCTCTGTAAATGCTAAATCAATGAAGAATTAGTAGATTCCCAGTTGTTTTTTCTTTAAAAACCCACACTTTTTTCATAGGAGGAAGAACTAAGGAAAAGTGGAGAAGCCAAATATGCACACTTGAGTGATGAGCTTCATGTATTAATTGAAGTGTTTGCTCCACCTGGGGAGGCGTATTCTCGTATGAGTCATGCCTTGGAAGAAATAAAAAAATTCCTCGTTCCCGTAAGTGGCTTTTAGCATTTTTCTGACTGGGTATGCCTTTGCTGCATTAAATTTGTGCCTTCTTTAAGCACCTTTTGCTGATAGAAAAAAAAAAAAAAAGTTTTGTTGAACATTCATCTTTCATTCTTTCATCTCAGGGAGATATCAAACAAAACAGTTATTGTCACAGTTGGTTCCCTGATATATTTTCTAGATGTTTTATTATTTCCATGTCTTTTTTTTTTTTTTCCTTGCTTTTCTTTCTTTTTGGAGAGAAGGTGGATTACAATTTTCTGGTTGCAGGTATTAGTCATTAGTATGGGACTACACTTTCAAGATTTTTACATCTTTGTACATCCACTTCACTCTGGAAGAGAGCTCCTGCATTATAGTATGATGCAGTGATGATGGTACCTGTTCCTATGCCCCCTGGATTTTTAACATCCATTGTGTATTCTGTCCAGCCTGAGAAATCTGTTCTGGGTGGTGAGGGAGAGAGAGTAGTGTGTGATGAGAGTGGTATTAAAATTTGTGGCAAGTTGCTGTTGTAAAAGAAGCATATATTTTGTGTGACACATTATTTATTGATAAGGATTATATGAATTTTCCAGCACAAGTATAATAGCTACACTGGAGGAAATATAAAAACTGTAAAAACTGGGGGGGCTGCGGTGGGGGGTGTGTGTTACAAAATTTTGAATTTGGTTAGCAGCAGCAATAATCACTCCAAACAAGTAACAATTGTACTTTATGACTTGTTTGTTAGTTTTATCCCCTCTGCTTCATTTCAACAGATACACAACAATTTACAAAACAATTATTAACTGGCTGGTTGCAACATGTGTCAAGGGGTTTATACTCAAAAAGCTTGCACTAGATAATTTCCTTTTTGTTCCCTATTTACAGCATATCTTGAATTTGTTTTATGATGTTTTGCCGTTTATAAGACCTAATTTATTGCAACAGTAAATACTAGAATTGCATGACAAGGATGAAAGCAGTAGAATCTAACAGATTTATTCATACCAAATCAAGTACATAAAAAACTATTCAAATGAGTTTTTACATTGCTTATGAATTTTGTGATGTTTAAATGAAATACTGCCCTCAGAAATTACACTGATTGTGTTAATAAGATGGAAGAATGTTTTTATACATTATCTGTAAGTTTTAATGATGCTAATTTTTTAAGTAAATGCCTAGAGAATGTAATCATGGAAACAGATAAAAATGTGGAATAGGACTGAGAACCCAAAGAAAAATGTTTAACTGAAGCAAATTTTTAATGAACAAGGACTTTTGATTTAAATGTGATTACTTAATTTTCACCTTCAACCTTGCCTAGGAATAATATAATAAATTTTATTAGTGATGACTTCATCTCCAACTGATGGGCAGAGACACAGTGTCTTGGTAACCCTACTTACACTGCCTGTTCCACAGGTAAACACGTTTCAAAGGTGCAGGTTGCTTGGTCTCAAGTGATGCATTGGGATCCCTCCAAAAGGTATTTTGGGGAATGATTGTGCCCCCAGTATCTGCAGCCTGACATGCTTTTAAAGCCAGGCTACTTCATTTACTTCATTACTGCTGCTTTCATTTTGCCAAAGGCTTGAGGTCTGCATGGGAGCTGCCATCAGGGCATTGCTGACTGGTGGATAAGATTTATTTTACAACTGACTTTGCAAGATCTTTTATGGGGTTTATGAAAAATTTTGGCTTTTGATGTGTTCATATACCCAATTATTAGCTAGATTTTATTTTGATGTTTACTTTCATTATGAAAATTTGAATGTAATCAAAATATAACAGATCAAAAGAGTAATGATTAAGAAAAAAGTATTAATACCTCCGAGTTTTGAAATGCAGCTGCCTGCTCCATTGTTTGGGGGTTTTTGACAACCTAGTAAATATAAAAAAAACAAAGTCAAGTTTTTAGGGTTAAAATGAAATTTGAAACAGATGTTAAGATAAGTTATCCAATATTAGCTATTTGGAAATTACAAATGGTAAGGATGTGAAGGACATGTATTTTTCAAATTAGTGTCTGCGGCCAGTACAGATTTAATACAATCCATAGTTATCTTATTGCCAAGTGCTTCTGACCCCACACTGCCAGGGACCTAAGTCTGGATGAGGAACCTGAGGCTGATGTTATGTCTCAGTGCCCCAGAGTGGGATGCAGGGTCAGTGACCTAGAAGGGGAGATGTTTAAAATGGCCATAATAGCTGATTTGAAAAGGTTCATATCTATTAAATGCTGTGAAACTTTCTTCACCATTAATGAGCAATGAAATGCTACATCATTCTTATGAGATGTGTCTGTACTGTTATTATTTACATCCAAACATACAAATATATCTTTGGACTCAGTTATTATTTCCATATACTAAGGGGCCATACCATCTTTAGGACTAAAACATGTTTGTTTTTTTTTTTCTGATAGCCTTTTTCATCTCTTTAAGCAGAGCATTTTTATTTAACATGCTTAGCATCCCTTTGGGATGAGGAGGGAAATAGATACTGGTCATTCCTTTTATGTGAGTGCTCTGTAATAGGGAGCTATTATGTAGAGGGCAGGTTGCAGCTGCAGCGACATGATCGCTTTAAAAAGATTGTTTACAACTGTGTGGTCAGATGATCAGAAATTGAACCAATTACCACTTTAAGAGCTGCTGTTCAACTTACGTGAAAACGTTTTCCTAACCACTTGTATCTGCTTTAAATTGAGGCATGTTGGCACCACTCCAGGGCTGGGAGTAAACACATGGTCATTTAATGCAGTCCAGTTGATGGACGATTGCTCACAATCATCTGCCGATGACACTTCCTGAGCGTGTTTATCAGATGAAATCAGATCAGATTCCTTTATTAGGAATGAGTGTAATAAAGCAGTGGGTGAAAGTAGGTTTTTATTTGTTGTTGTGAATTCAGGCTACATTATCTTCCAGATTTCCTTGTAGGTGCCAAAATCTCTTATTGAGATTGAGTAGTTAACTTCAATCATCTTATCTCACCTTGCTCCCTACTACTGGTTAAAATAGTTTTCTTACCAATCACTGATCTAGCTTCCAGTATCAGCTCTTCAGTCTTCCTAACTAAAGATGGAAAGTTACTGAGGGAAATTAGCCTTTCAGTGAAATAAAACGTTAAAATAATTTCATACTGAGAGTTATTCCAACCACAAATATGTAAGGGACTATTGAGATTTCAGGAGAATTGAAAACAAACTTCGATACTGGTTTGTTTCAGTGGGAACAATTAAATAATCTTACAGTAGAGTTTAATCCCTTGAAGGTCTTTCTCTAGCTAATGTTGCAAAATTGTTTCACTTCAAACATACATTTACAGTATATAAAGTATGTCATCTATACTACAGACCGAAGTTGCTAATGATGCCTTCTTTTGCTGGCTGTATTGTAGTATATACAGCACACAGTAAGAATTTTTTGTCAAACAGTTTTGACTGGTTTATAACAAGTATATGTAGGAATTTTTTATTAGCCATCTGAATTTTTTCTGTGATACAGTAGAATATGGTATCTCTATTTACATACCATTTCACACTCTGTGGTTTCGTAATCTGTTTCTAAATAAGCTATAATACTGAGGTGGGGCAGGGGGGAATGTGCCAGCCTTTTTGTCCTTTTTCAAAGAACCTCAACAGGCAAAATATTTCTCCTAACTCTGACCGTGAGAAGTGGCACAGCTCCATCTCTAAAAAAGATGTCTTTTATACCTGTCAAAGTAAATAATTTATACCTTCACATTCTGCAAAAGTCCTTGCAATAAAAAAAATAATTACTACTGTAAAAACTTAAATCATTTGAGCAGTTGTTTCAGTTGTGCTGGGTTCTGTTTTTCCCAGTGTGCAACATCTCAGGCAATTTCATGCACAAGTTTTGATAATCAAGAAAAAAAAATCCAGAGATTCTATCAAGGTCTAAAATGTCATAGCATTTTACCTCTTCACAGTTTTTTTTTCCCCTTATAATGTTGCTTATCAAAACAAATTGTTATAAATATGTTAAAACTCAAGTGTACTGAAGAGAGTTATCATAGCTTGTAGACACTGGTTCTTGACTTTTTACAGGCTCTGGAGTTTATCTCAACTACGATACTGGCTGATTGAGCAGCATCACTTGTATAGTTTAAATCACTCATTTTAGTTTGATGAAAATAACCCTAAAGCTATCCCTCAAAATGAAGGTTTTGGAATGGAGATGTACACTAAAATGGCCTTTTTAATTGAAAATTAAACTCCAGTATTTCTCAGCTGACTGAATTTTTATGTACTTACTTGTCTACAGAATAAGCCACTGGTTCTTTCTGTGATGAAGCTATAAAATGGGTAGCAACAGAAACAGCACAAAATTCCTCAAATATCTAAATTTGTGTCATTATGAGTGGGTTGCCTGTTGGCAAGTGTCTTTTGCCTAGGTTTAGCTGCCCAGCTGCTTCAAGGTCGTGTAGCTACTTCACCGCCTCACCTGTGCTTTAAGGTTTGATACTCCTGCTGAGTGGATTAAGACCTTTTTAGATATGCCAGAGACATATTTAGTCTGTGAAGGCAATCTCTTGGTGATCTCTCTCTGACACACAGAGAAATTAATATAAAAGGCACAGCCTTATTACCAGAGCCTTTCAGATTAACTGGAAACATTAACCTGATCGGTATTTCACACCGACAATTGAGCTGAGCATACTATTGAGATGTTGCTGTAGTTTAAAGAAGTCTTTACAACTTGCTTGGTGAGTCTGTATTCATCAGCAATTTTATAGGGTTGTCTTGATGCTAGGGTGTAGGATTTTTTGCCAGTGATGGATCAGAAGCAATGGTTTGGGTGTAGGTGATAAAATTCATGCATAAAAATTTGAATTCTACAGTATTGCTCCTGTTTTCATAATAGTAGGTCTGTAATATGCAGCAAAAAGTTGGCTGTGGTATCGCACAATCGGCTGTACAAACCCCTTCACCTCAAAGGGACCACCAGACCCTCCTACACATCTGGCATTTCAGTGTGAGAGTACAAATTTGGCCAAACATCTCACCAAAAATTTGGTTATTTGGCTCAATGAAGCAGCTGCAATTTCATGTTCTGAAAAGACAATTCTGTGTAGTTCTCTATAAAACTAGGCATGAAAAGTGCATCTGAAATAATTGGCTTTTATGCAAATAATCACTTCATAATAAAGAAAAAAAATATATGTGCAAGATGTTTTTATGTGTTTCCATCCTATATAATAGTCTCTTTTATTTATCAGCCATCAATATGAGAAAAGGACAATATTGGGGTTATAAACATAAGACTGAAGTCAAGGAGATTATTATTTATTATTATTTTAAAGAGTTACTGATTTTTACTCTTTCAAGGAATTGTGTTTTGGATTAGCCAGGTTACTTTATCTCTCTTTCACTTGTTTCAGCAAAATGACAATGGGATTTTTGATGTTTGATTCATTTGTAGAGGTACAGTCAAATAAAAAAATTATTTTCCTGCTTTAATTCAAATTGAAAAGCAGATAATACCTAGGTGGTGTGTTGGGGATTTGTCTGGGGGGGGTGTGTGTGTTTTGTGTTTCTTTTTTTTTTTTTAAGGGAGAGAAGAGAAGGTTTTGGTGGTATTTTTAAACTTTTTGTCTGTTTTTNAAGGTCAGTGTAGCCAATTTTGAGGATGCCAGGTTATGCTTCCTTAGGAAAGAATAAAAGAAAAAGCACAAATACAGAGTAATCTTTTCTTTCTTGTGTTCTTTCAGCTTCTAGCAGTCAAAAATTGAATCTTTTAAAGCCTGTACCCAGATCATCTTGCCTTATACCTTCTGGTAGATTTTTCTTCTTTTCCCTCAGCTTTTCTAATGTTGGTTTGAACTTTGTTTACATTTTTGGCCTCAGGAAAACATCAGGTGGCAATGAGTTTGACAGTTCAGTTATGTGCTCTATGTAAAACCCAAAAGCCCACTTGTTTGCTTGAAGGCAGTTGTTTAACACTTCATGAGTGCCCTCATCTTCACGCATGGTTAAAAACAGTCTTCACTCTTACATTGCACTGGATTTGACTCTTTTCTAAGCCTCCCATCTTTTCTTGTACAGAATTGGAGGTAGCTCTGATTATCAATGTGACGTAACTCTCAATATCCTTTCCTCGTCTCTCTGTGTCTTTCTTAGCATACCTCTTTGGTTTTCTGTTGGATTGAGTTGGCCAGGACAGAACACAGTAGGCTCATCTTGGTAGCCAAGAAGTATTGCACTAATGAAATAGATTTTTTATTATGTCGTGGTTTAGCATCCATTTTTTTTCCTAGTAGTATCTACCATTCTTTCCATTTACACTGATCTGATGTTTTCGTATTGGAATGTGTAAAAAAAATTAGGCATCTTTCTTTAATCATAATTAATTTAGACCTATCTACTTTCAGTATTTTAATGTTTATCAATACTTAAGTTTAATTAGTTTCATGTGCATTATTTTACTTTTATCAACACTCATTTTTTCTACCAGTTTTATTTCTAATAACTGAGTATAGTTAGATCTTTCAGCAATTCTTTGCAGTAACGTTTATATGTTATTGCTCTGAATAACTTTAAATGAAATACTGCCACTTCACTATTCAAGGTTTTTTTTATATAATTTATAAATAGGATGAGCAAAACAGATTTTTTTGAGTCACTTAACAAACTCTTCCCCTCAGAAAAGAGAAAATTATAAAAACAGCCCAGCTATTCTTAATATTCTTTCTTCTATAACCAAAGAAAGAATTCTTAATCTATAAGGTGCACTCTTTTACCTTTTGGCAACTTTTGGTGTGGAGTTTTGATGTCCATCACTGGAGATTTTTAAAAATGGATGTCTTATTCACTCAGTGCCATGCTATATGATGTAAACCTATTCAGAATAATCTGTATGAAGGACAAAGGTGCAATCATCTACAGAATGAACCTGTAAAATAATTTTTTTAGTGACAACAGCTGAATACATTCAAACATGCAAACATGAGGTTTCAGTAAGTAAAGGATATATATTTGTATATATTCCTGATGTTTTGAAAGGTTTAAAGTGTCCTGATGGCAAAGAATAATATGACAAAACTTTGTCAGCATGAGAGATTTTTGAAAGAAAAAATATGTTCAAATATCAAGTTGAAAAGAAAGGATTGTTCCTTAGCAATGAAAACAGCTTTCTACAGAAAAACAATAATTTTAGTTTAAGATAGTTTTCATTCGGCCTCAGTGATGGAAGGGATGGCAAGAACTTATAAACAAACACTGTATAAAAATCAGGGAAAGATTCAGAAGACAGGCTAATAGCAATTAATCTTGTAAAATAAAAATTCTATGTTTAATTGAATAGTTGGGAAGGAAATATGTGTCCAGTAATGCAATGACAATACAAATTTTTTCAAGGAACATTAAAAATACAAGTAATCCTAAAAAAGATACAGACTTCAGTCCCTGGAGATGATAACTTCATCAATAACATTGATGATGCAGAAAAAAAGCAGAATGTTTCCTTAAGTATCAGTCATTTAGTTGGAAAATTATCGGATGGTGTAGTGTCTTACCCAAATAATGCAATACTTTGCAGTTGCTAGTAAAGTAGTCTTAATTTCAAGAAAACCTGTTTAAAAAAAAAGTCAGGAAATTGGAGAAGAGATCATACTGTGCTGGTCTGAGAGCAGTTCTGTGAGCAGCAGAGCTAATGAAGGCTGATTCCTAATGACTTCATGTCTTGTGTTTGGATTTGGAGGGGGTAGGTAGGAGGTGTATTCTCTGTGAAAATTTAATGTATTCCAGACGTTCAAAACTTTGCTTATTTGTAGGTTTTTTTGTTTGACCTTATGTAAGCATTTGCTTCTCAGTAAGGGCAGTAAGTCTATGTTCCACATCCTTCTGGATGAGCACTTTAATGAAACTGGAAAGGACTGACTGGTTTAGGACTAGAGGACGTCTGTCAGATACAGCTGGATTTGACTAGTGGGTCAAAAGTTAGTTGGGTTGGAATGACAAGGGGTGGAATAGAAATGTGGCCAGTGAAAGAAAAACTTTGGGTAGCAGTGTGACTGTGTGGTAATTGTGCAGTGATGAGCCTGACACTAGTCTTTCACTGAATAGTTGGGAAAGATTGCAACTTATAAAAAAAATTGAGCTAAACTAACCACTGGTTTAATGTCTTTATTTGAAAAAAAAAAATTGTCAACAAATCTGATTTCATAGTCAATGCGAAAGTTTGTGTTAGTGACAGCTGATATTCCTGTAAAATCTATCATTTGTATGATGTAAGTGACAGGGCTCAAAACTTCCTAAAAGAAAATGTCACTAAATAGGTGTGCCTGTAGCAATTTCTCTTTTAAGGAGCTGGTATATGAAACTTCTTTGTCAAACCTGATTTGTCTGTCAAATTTTGAAGACAGACATTTGCATCTTGATATTGGATTATATAATGTCAGAATATTCCTTTCTCAACACAGCAGGTAGTTTTGGGTGAGACCTACAGAGAGGCACAGCTAGTGCAATACTTACACCCTGTGGCCATTAAGCAGGTGAAGAGATGTCTTGTGTGAGAGTGGTGCCTCGAACTGCATCCCGAGCCATCAGCCCACTACACTGACATGTAAAAAATGCTAAGCTCTGGGATGTATCTTATATCCTGCTTCCTGTCTAGGTTTAGGCATTTAACTTTGGAAACATCGAGATGAGAGACATACCTCCAGATAAACAAAATGTGAAACTAGAAAAGGATTTTGATGAGAGAGGAGTCACTCTCTGGAGCTGCCCACAGTTCATTGACTGTTGATGATCTAGATTAAAACAAAATGAAACTCCCATAGGTACACAAGCCTTTTTGTTAAAGAAAGTCTATATGAAAAGTAGTCTTTCTGAAGAGTCATGTGATGACACTAGACTCTAGTGATCAGTTTTGTTCAGAGCTAACTGGAGAAAGAGGCGTGAGGAGTCCGGTACCCAAATCTGTAAAAGGGAGTCAGTTGGGAATGATGGGACAGGATCTCACTAGTGAATGGAGGCAAGAGCTTGCTTAGGGAGAACGGCTGAGGATGGATGCAGAACTCAACAAAAGCGTGTTCAAGAAGTATCTCATGTTTCCTCTTTAATTGACTTGAGTACAATTACCAGCTAGCTACTCGCTGGCCATTTTCTCTTAGCTGTTTGAAAACTCTTTGATACATGCATTATATTTTTACACTTCTTACTAACTAAACATGGAGGGAAAAAAAGGAAACTATCTCCTTTAGACATGCTAGAACAAGGTTTGTGTCTGTTGGACAATAATTCAGCTTCAGCATAATTTTCATGGCTGCATAACTTGTGAATACCTTGTGAGTAACAACTCGGTTACAACGCCATTGAAATCTGAGTTTTTAGGGCCAGGTTAGAGGAAGTGACAAATTTTTGGAAGCAAGCAGTGTGTCAAGCTGGACAGGATCTGTAGCTATTTCTGATTAAGGTACCTACTTACATTTCTGTTTATAATGAATACTTACTACAGGGTTAGCCTGAGAAGGACAGTACAAGAAGGAAATGACAGCAATGGAAAGTAATTTTTCAGAATTTTCCGTTTGCTTGTTTCTTCATTTTATAAACTGTTAAAATTCAGAAGCAAGATTTTGAACAGTAGTGGACCCCAGGCTCCTAATAAGGCTCTAAGGTTAGTGTTAAATGTATAGGCACATACTGTCCAGGAGTTGTTATCGGGACAGCTGGCAGGGAAACACAAGCAGATGATTTTTTGCAATCAGTGAAGAATTCAGTGAGAATTATGCAAAGAAGAAAAAATACTTTTAGAGTAACTATTAATAGCTTTACATCATTGTTACTTTTGAGGAAGCAAATAAATCCTTTGTTCTAAAGACCCTATTTCTGAGTTGTTTTAATATACCTACAAGTCCCTAGCTGTAGCACTTCTTTAGGTGCCAAAGTGGGCCACACAGTTAAAACAGACAGGGAAAAGCAATCAAGAGGTGTAAAATCGCAGTAGTTACAGCAGGTTCAGAAAACCAGAGCTATTATCTCAGAGGGCTAAGAAAAATCCCCTCAATGTCAAAAAGGGCTGTTATATCTGTAACACAGTTCAGAGTTACACAGTAGGCATGTGTAATCTCTGCCCATTATCCTTAGACTGACTGTCATTATCCTTAAACTGACTGGTTAAAAATCTGTGAAAGGAACGGATGCTAAATTAAACAAAGATTTTGCTCTGATTTTAATTGAGATTTCTTTTCTGCCTATAAACACGTCAGAACAACAGATCGTGCTCTGGGTATTCACTGGTTTACACTTTTCTGTGCCTCTTGCTTTGAAATGCACTTAATCGATTTATGTCAATCTGTAAAATAAACTGCCTCCAGGGTAGGAGCTTTTACACTAATGAAAGCAAGTTCAGTTAAAAACAGAGGTGATATAGAGTTCTGAAAAAAAATTGTGCAGTGGGAATCCTGACAGTGTGCTTCATTACAGCATTTTCAATGTGGCATGGTGATCTGTGTCATAAAATGGTATGAGTCCCAGATATGTTATTGCATACCTTCGTGAGAATGGGGTTGTATCATCTCCATCTGTCTCCCAAACAGTGTGAGTATGCTGCAGTATGTTTAAAGAAGTCTCTGGTTTAATTTGGTTAATCAGTCTTTACTGTGAGCTAAACTTTTTGCATGGTCAGAAATGATACTTCTGGAACGCAAAAGGCCATTTTGTTTTGTAGTGCAATCATACGTTGCAATATCCCTTAAAAAATAATTTCTCTTGTGTCACTTGTCAAACGAAACAGCTTATTATTAAATAGCAAACAAACAAAATCTGAATGTATTTCATTTTCTGCCAAACCCTAACCTGCTTTTATGTAAATTACTGTATTTGGGGGCCATAGTCCAAGGCTATTCATACAGTAAATCAATTAAATCTGGACTTGTACTTCAGCCCTTTAATCAGTTTTGAGCTAGAAGTGATTTTATGTAGTTTAAGACCAGAGGGAACAGAGGATCTCCACTGAGTCTGTGTATTGCATGTGAATGCATGTATTGTGTTCATATAATGATATATATTGTTATGCTTATTAAAGTTTATTACTATTATATAGTGTAGTCTGTTATTGTATAATGTTAGACTGTTAGATTTTGACCAGCTACCCTTATGCTGAGACCACCAGATTTTGTTGCACATCCTGCTCTCAGCTCATCCTGCACAAGCACTATGCTACTGCCTGGTGCCCACAGCAGGTGAGAAAAAGTACCTGAATGAGTAGCTGAGGACTTTTATTTATGGAAAAATAAATCTTTCTGGCCAGTTTGATCAAACACCAAGAATCAGGAAGGGAAGGGGAATTCCTGCTTGTTACTAAGCTTGGCAGTTTTCCTTCTGCATAGAGGAGTAAAGCATTATATGCTGCACCTGAGAGGTTTCTCTCTACTGGCACAAGCTGAGTGGTGTCCTGTCTCTAAGACTGGCAAATTTCTTGTGGCTCACAAGTATTTCTAGGGAAAATAGTTACAAGGATAGGAAAGAATGCATCTGCTTGGTATTGTATTGGGGTCAGAAAAACTTCTTGACCCTTCCAAGTGACTTATGCACATCTTCTTTAGACATGTATTGAGCATAATGGGAATAATCTAAGCTGTTCTGTGTCCCCAGATATAGTGAAGAGGAAATCAAGGGAGAATTTATAGATTCATGGATTCTGAAACCGGAAAGTAAAACTCTTCACTTCAAGCTCCAGCCCACACAGGCAGTACAATTTCTTCTAAAAACTGTACTAAATATATTCTTTGCAAAGATATCAAATCTCAATTCAAGTGCTCCAGATGATCTAAAGCTCATCATCTTACTCCTAAGCTTTAATTACTCTTACTGGTTGGAAGCTATGTCTGTTTTCGAGATTAGTGCTTTTTAGCCCCTCAAATCAGTTTCCAGTCAGTAGTTCTGTGTCTTTGCCACATTAAAAGCAGCTCCTCCTCTTTCCAGCTATCGGTTCTCCCTTTGGATCTCCAGAGAGAGCCAGAGAAATCAGATGTTTCCTCAAACCAGTTCTTCAGTAAACAGGATATTGTTATTAAGCCTCATTTCATAAGGCTATTTTTTTGTTTTCTGTTTGACCACTTTCTCATGTCAACTCTTGAATCCTGACTCTGTAGTCAGAAGAGCCATGTAGATTTGTGAATTTAGTCACATCAGATGGGATAAATAAAACCTCAATTTTCATTGCAAATACATAACTGAAACATAAGTTAAATGTCTCAGTGTTTCCTGTTGCAGTCTACAGTTTCACCTAAAAATATAATTCTGTTTGACCTACCTTTTGGAGTGGGGTGGGGGAGAACTGAAGGGAGTGATCATGTTGTATTTGCAAATGCCTGTAAGTTGCCCTTAATCGTACTATCAATCTTATTTCACTAACATCTTTTGCTTCCATTATTAGTCACCAAAAAAAAAAAAAAAAAAAAAAAACTCGTCTATTGTTCTTAGTGTCATTTTTATGTTTTTTTTTTATTCAGACATAGGCACTTAACCTAAATAGCTTATTGCCCAGTTCTGCATTTTTAATATCTGCAGCGTTTGGGGTGTGTGGGCAGCTTGCAGGATTCTCTTCTACAGCTCCCAGCTTTCAATAACATTTCTGTCTGCAGACTCACATTTCCAGACAGGTATACCAAGAACAACTCAAGTTTCAAAAAATTGACCCTTTAAAAATGTTGAATGTATTCCTGATACAAAATTGCAGAAAACATACCAAGATCAGTGTGTACCTAGGCATTAAATTCTTCTCAAGTTGAGCCTACACTGTCAGGATAGTTTCACTACTGACTTGTTCTGTGTTGAACTTGCTTTTCTTTAAGCAATTACAACCAAGCCTGGTTCAGCAGCATTATAGTTTTCGTTCAGTTGTATGTTAGGATGTCTAGCAGACATCCCTAAGATGAAGTCAGTCCCGCTATACATTTTTTTTCTTCTTGCGTAGTAAGAGCAGGAGTTTAAGTAACATTTTGTGTGCTTGCACAGATGAAATCGTCTGTAATACATGCACACTTATATTCTATCCTTTGCCTGAAGAAAGCTCTAACTTCTGTTATCTAAGGGCCTGAATTTTCTTTTGTGAACCTTGTCCTTGAAATAAAGTGCCATCTTCCTGTCTCCTCTTTTCCCATGAGATAGTGCTTAAAAGATCTCTGTTTGATCTCTTGTTTTGGGTACCACTACATACTGTGCAAAATCCCACCAGTAAGTTTCTCTTTGGGATCCTCTATTCTGATGTTTGTCCTACCTCTCCCATGTAGAGATGGAACCACATATGAGGCATAAAAGAATGGAGAAAGTAAAAATAATGGGATGAGAAATTTAAAGTTAAACCAAAGAGGAATAAAGAAAACTAAATTAAATTTAACTACTTTTAAAAATTGATGAATAGCAGTACAAAGATAACTGTGGTTTCAGCACTTATAAAAAATTTAGGCACTTGAAATTTTGTTTACATTTTCCGAAAAAGTAGCTTTTAAATCAATTGGAGCATAAATATTTGTAATTTCTTTAGTTATGAAATATGAATCTCAAAATCTATGAGAAAACAATACTTGTTTATATTTTTTTATTTTTATGTTTTTAATTTTAACTGTGATGGAAGCATTTATAGGAGGGCATATACAACAAATGGTAAACTCCACATAAAAATTACACATTGCCACTAATATATTAAGCAATGCATGTTCTTTACTTCAAAGAGAAATTACGTTTACTTTGTACAGCATTCTCATACTTTTGATGGAATATTAATAGCTCTAATTTCATTGAGAATGACAGACCAACTAAGGTCCAATTTTCAATTTTAATTTTTGCTCACTGCTATTAAAAAAAAAAATTAATTCTCACAAAACAAGCAAAGATGTTATAAGAAGGCCAGCATGACAACATCCTGTTTTCATGCATGTTTGAGAAATAATGACCCTAACTGTAAAATTTCAAAATTAAGTAAAAACAACCAACACAAAACCACACACAGCAGTTGCCATATTTTCTTTAGTGAGGCCAGTAGTATGGGAGGAGGGTTAGAACAGCAGGAATGGTGAAAAGTCAGGAATAAGCACAGCTGGCAGGAAAGATCAAATACACAACAGGAAATATCAGATGACTCAGAGAAAAAGGCACTAAATGGCATTTTTTTTATTTCTTCCCATAGATATCAATATTAAATGGAATCATATCAGTTTTATGCTAAAGAAAATTCTGTGGTGAAGTCACAGACTACTTAATCAGAAATAAGTTGTATGTTTAGTCATTAAAAAACCTTTCAGGGAGACCAGTGGGTCATGTGTACAAATACTTTACCGTTGGCATAACTGAGGAAATAAATACAAATTTTTTATTCACCACAATGCTGGTACCTAATATTTTTTTTCCAGCAATTTGTTTCATAATGTGTTAAGCATCCAAAGATTAGTATTTCTTTTTCTTGCAGTTAACATTTTAAACAGTATTACTAGAAGACTTGGGTAAGGGACTGCTAATGGTTGTCCAAGAGCAGAAAACCATAAAGACTGCTGAAAATATTTCTTGAAGAGCACTGTTAGCCTTGTAGGCACACATTTATATACAGAGCTGCACACACTCACCCAAATGCTGTGGCTCCTGCGAAACACAAAGTCACATGAACTGGCCTGGGTTCTTCAGAGTATTTTATGCTCTAGGACAAAAATGTGGATTACAGGTGCACCAATTTTTTTAACTTAATTCATCATCAACTATCCACTCCAGAATTATTCTGTTAATTATCTGTCTGTACCTACATAAGATTAAGCACATACAATCATGCACTTAAATATCATCACTGTAATTATCTCAGCAAAATAACGACAGAAAAATAATTTTTAAAAACATTCACCAAGTTCATGGCCAAAATTTGCCCCAGGAGTCAATAATGGCGGATCTGATATGTAAGCAGTTGTATGAGGATAGTAGGAAACAATATGTAAGAAATTTGGGAGATTTAGCAATTGAGAAAGACTAGATTGTTTCTCCTAGAGTGACGAAAAGTTTGTTGGAAAGCAGAATGTGGGGCTCTCAGTGCTACTAGCTTTTAGCATCCAATTGTAGCCACCATCCTGCAGGAAAGATTGAAATTTAAGCCATTCCCCTTCTGTCCTGTTCAAACTAGACAGGACTAGAACTGAATGCGAGATCTGAGAGACCAAAGAAAAAATTATGCCAAAGGTGCTGATACTGGGCTACAGGAAGAATTCCTAGCTTAGAGTCCATATTCCCATGGCTGTTTCTGTGCTTTTTCTGACACATAAGTATGTGCAATCTTCTTAGTGAGGAACAGAGCAGGTGATTTTCTTCTCACAGCGATGCACTTTCATAATTTGGAGATCTGTGATTTTGATGACCCACAACAAAATGTCTTATTATGGAAGCTGGCAGTTTTATAACATCTGTCTTATAGTAAGATTTATTTGTGTAATTCTAACCACCAAAGGAGTGGGAAAAAAAAATAGCCCCAAACACTAATGATAATGAAATCTGCTTATCTCTGGGATGCCACAGGATTACAGGGTGTTCAGAGACTCTGCCATCAAGGAGGACAGGGAGTTGCAGGCCTGTAGCCAGTTGTCCAGGGTATTTGGAAAAAGTTGATCAATACTTGGGCACAGGGTAAAGCATTCTCTGATCATTGCTTGGTCTAAATCAAACTCAAGGAGCAGAAATATTTGACAAAGGCTATGGGGAATTAAATATTTGTTTACTAAGTCATTAGTTTGCAGTCCTGGACATCACAGGCTATACAATGGAACAAGTAGCTCTGTGCACCCTAGAAGGAAGCTGGTTGTTGGCAAGAGAAGCCTGCTGGCCTCTACTCGGGTCTTTCAGGACATCTGCGATGAAGTAACTCTTGCCGTTACTCACCATTGCAGAATTGCTTGAGAGACTCTTCTAGGCACCTGCAGACTGGGGAGATGATAGATATAAATGTTTAAAGCAAAGCTGGAGAAGAAATGCTCCCAAACAAGAGCGTTGGAACGAGATTCCCCTGCAATGGATGGATGAAAGACAAGGCAGGGTGTGCTCATACTTGCCAGAGGAAAAGAAAAGAGAATGTAGCAGAATATAGTTGCTAGAGATTCCTGGTTCAAAACATGTCTGCAACAATTTATTTAGCATGATTCAGGAATGCTTAGGTAGGTAATCAAGGAAATGTCAATGAGTACGTATCAACAGAAACAGCCCTTAATAATGTTGCCATTTACTTGATTTAGAGCAACTTGATTTAGATGAACTTCTCTTATGTGCTAGCGTGACTTGCTTCATCAGTGTCCTGGGACTGCTTCAGTTGGAACTCCTTCTCCTTGGAATGGCAGTTTGACTACAAGCTCTTTTGAGAAGTTTACTGATAATCTCTGTTGTGTTTTCATATATATTTATTCTTACCCGTGCCTTCCAAAGGTCTGTTGCTTTTTAGGAGGAAAAGAGAGGACCTGAAAGGCTTCCCAAACTAGGGTCTGACTGCATTTTTTGAACAGTAGTTCTGACTTCTTTTGTTGAGCCTAGTGAAAATAGTAAGAAAATTATTCAGTTCCAAGCAGTGTAATGCAGTTTAAAGCTACCTGATGATCATGTAGTTTGTGGACAATGAATGAAACTGCTCAAGGAGGAGAATAAATAAATTGCATTTTGACTCAGAATCACACCAAAGTTTTTGTTGCAATTGATCAGTATGGAGTTCCACTGAGTACAAATTCCTCCGGTAACAGTGTAAACAGAGTGAGACCTTGGGATTATGTTTTATGACTTGCTTTCTTTTGTGTTGGATTTTTACCCTGGGTGGAAAAACGAATAGGAAACAATTTCCAGGTTTATGTGTATGAATAAGGGATAAAGGTGACTACACAGTATTTATTGACCAATGTCACAGCACTGATAAACCACCCATAAATCAGGGATATATTACAATATTTTTTTCAGGCTTTGAAGAGCACTCATTGTGCTCAGAGAAGGAGTCAACACTACAAAGAACAGATCTGCAGATGGAGACAAGGTTCCCTGCAGGGCTTTAGATATTTTGGGGCTGATATACTGTAGTGGAGAGTACCTAGCTGAAGCAATTTATTTCCTTTAAGGTTAAGCTAGAAAAGATGGAACCTGATAAAGCCATAAAGCATTGATGTTAATAAAAAGCACTTGTCTTGTCTCATTACTTTAATAGGGTTTGCTTAGGTATATTCTCCTGTAAAATTGCTAGTTAAATTTATACATTGAGAGGGCCTAAATACAAATTACTGGACAACTGAACAGTCTATTTTCCAGTTAAAAAAAACCATGATTTGGAGATTATGTCCTCAGGAGATTTCTGAGAGTTCTGCTAATGACATTTAATTTTCATGAAGATCATGTGACCGGGATTAGGAACAGGCTCCCATTTCCTCCCTTCCTGAAAATGTGCCTGCAAATAAATGGGGCACTTTATAAGAAAGCAAGTATAACCCCCTCCTCACACACACACTTATGGTATGTATGGTACTTTTATAAAAAGAATTAGATCTTGATCTGGCAGAGCTAGACAATGGCATACTAATGCACTAGTTCAAGTTGTAGGACTACATTTAATAAAGGGAAACATCGAGATGATGATTGGCCAATACAGAATTGTACCAATTATACAAATGTCCCAAATAAATTAACCAAATAAGCCAAATACTGAAGGCACTTGAGTCACGTTTGCAGTACAGAACGAGCTGGGTAGGACATGGTCTGATGGTCTGGGAGAGAACCAAAGCTATGCAGGCAGAGTGTTGGGGAAGGGTGGGTGAGGCCAAGGATGTGGGAATGCTCTTTTGGGGTTTTTATGGTGAAGTTTCCAGTGGAAGTCAGCAAGGCTGGACTTAGTTCAGCAAAGCATCTTGGGGAGCAAAGAAAACCAAGTTTTATGTTTCTTCTGCTATAGGAAATAATACAGATTGCTTTTAGTTATCTCAAGGCAAAATGACTGTGAATGGCAAGTGCAATTTTGTACTAGAAGTACTAGATTTTATAATTATTTGGTCTGTTTTGTTTTTTTTTTTTTTAAATTTCCAGTTATTAGAACCTGGTGGCTGAGGAAAAATTTTGGCAGTAAAATATTCCACTACTAGGAAAAAATCTTGGTTATTTATTTCCTTACTCTGAAACAAAACATATTTGGAAAAACGGGTGCTATCAGGTTCCTTAAAAGTCTTACGCCAATGACCTCTTGAAGACAGAGAACTTTTCAGCAATGCTTAATGCATACATGGAGGCATTAAAGCCATTTTGTTTTACCTATTTTGGACAGACACGGGTCTGTTTGAGGAAAGAAAGGCTGTTGTTAGCCTCTGAGCCTCACAGACCACTTAACTGCCTGCAGGCATACCAATTAAATGGAATTATCATCCCAATTAACCATTGTCCCTTGCCAGTCAAAACTCATTTGGCTTAATTCAGCTCCCTAGGAAATGTCCCAATTAACCAGATTTCCTAATTATCTGCGTCCTGATTAAGTGAAGTGTACTAGTACAGCCTGCATTAATAAAGGAGAGTTTTCACGTTGTTGCTTCAATTGTTTTCCAAAATTTTGTTTTACGGGTAATGTTCTCAGAAAATGAAGGCTCCAGTTTGGGTTTTTGTTCTAATAGCTGAAGACTGAAAAGTCCATTGGGACACAAACATTGGTGTTTTCAGCAGGACTTGCCGGGAAAGTGCTATTTCTAAACAAAGACCCCAGAGGTGTTTGTATGTCCTGCTTTAAACTGAAGATTTCATTCGGGTGTGAAGCAGCCATAAGGTTAGTGTTTTGGGTGGTGAAAACTGCCATTGCTTCTTGATCACAAATGATCTTTGCATACCCGTATGAGCTGAGATACACGGCCAGATTTTTTAATATATTTGGACACAGAATTAGGCAGAGAATTTATCTGAAAGTGTGGTCTCTGCCACACAAGCGACATTCAAATTATATTCAGTGATTAGTCATTATGCTGTTTGCTTCAAGGTATGATTTATTTTGTTGGCAGAAAACTTCTTGGATCTCTGTGGGTCTGTGACGTGAATAAACAGGAAGCTGAGTTGCCTCTCAGTAATGTGTGACCCTGATACTTCACATCACATGGACAATAAAATTCATTGGAAGGTGGGGCAGCACTTGAAGAAATTAAGTGCCTCATTCATTTGATTAGATTCTACTGTGAGTAGTGTATTGCCTCTGTGATGTTATATAGCTGAGTATACTAATTATAATGTTATAGTGATTTGCATCAAAGAATCTCAAATCTTGGCTACACAGGAATATTTAGGGAAGGAGACAGAGATGAATCAATTACAGGTGTAGGGTGAAGTTCCTCTATGGATTTCTTCTAAATCAGGAATAAAAGAGCTGATTACAGTTCTGCACCCAGACATTTTCTGTGCTTTGTCATGACATCTTAATTGATTCTCCAGAACTTTCCTGCACTTCCTTGTCAAAAAAGCCCAAAATCCTTTCCAAAGCCTTGTATGACTACAGTTGCCCTCACTGACTTGCTCGACGTGGGCTTAAAATCAAGCAAACCTGGTCTTCAGTTCTGAAAAGGTGATCACAAGATTGTGGGAATTCATAACTGTCCCTGCTTTGGCAGAGCTGTTAACTAAAACCGCCAGCACGGGATACATACACATAGATGCAGCTTTTAAGCAATGCAGAGATTTTCATAGTGACTATTTGTAATCCCATATGTCACTCATTTGTCATTCACAAAAAGCAAGTTACCAAAGTAGTCTCAGGACCTAGCACATAAACGTACCACCGCTTTCATTTTCAGGTAGATGTGATAGGTACTCGGAGGCCTTGGCTGGTGGAAAGATCTCCTTGATGCCTGAAGGAGCTCTGCTACTTTCAGCAACTCTAACTCTTCCACTTTTTGAATGAATATTTTTTTAGCATCTTCTTTGATGACAATCTGACCATGACCATGAGAAAAGTCAGCACAAGCAGCTTCATGTTCAAGAATTAGGCACTGCACTAACCCAGAAAAAGGCAATCTATCAATCCTAAAATATTAAAAGTATAGTATACGGCAAAGGGACATTATTGTGCAAAAATGATATCCAAAGCAATCAGGAAGTAAGCAAGCTCACAAAAAAGATAAAAGCCTGTTTTATCTTTTCTGGGTGGCTTAGGTATCTCTGTTTATGTTTTAATCAGACAAAAGCAGTAGTGAAAGAGAAAAGAAAATGTCAGTGGCTTGATTGCTTTCACAGTTTTTACTGTGGGAGATATTAAAAACATTAACAATAGATGGTATCATAAGAGCTTTCTGATAACATATAATTCTCTCCAGCCAGCTGGGAATGAAAAAGCTTAAAAATGTTTCCCAAGTGAAAAATTTCTCTGTCACAATGAAATTTTCATTTTCTGTCTTTTATGCTGGGACTTTTCTGTCAGACCCTCTTGGGATGTATTGAGTAAGGCAATATTAAAATAATAATAATAATTCTCTAGAGTATTCCTTCACCACTGTCACATAATTTGAAAACAGCTGAGCTGCACTCTTATCATTCTCTAAGCTGAGATGAAATATTTTCATTTGTATTTGTTCTTGAGGTTTCTTGGCTTTCAAAATTTGCTTAAATTTTTAAGTTACTTAACCCTAGATAACATGCAAAATCCAGATTGGAATTCAGCACACTTTGATTAAAGGTTATGGATTGTACGTATATCTTCCTCAGAAGTGAGGGATCAATGTTCAAGTGATTCTATTTTTATTTTTGGAAGATAGGTGAAATAAAATAGGATTTACTTATTTTTCCATTTACTGGATGTGTTGTACAGTTAAATTGATGACAAAGATTGAAAGTATGAATGCAAAAAAAAAAATTACTGAAGCCAGAATTTCAGGAATTAACCTGCCAGATTCTCAATATCCTTATGGCCATACTGTCTGCATGCAAACTGTGCAAGACAATTTAAAGCAGAAATATTTCATTTAACTGTATGCACATAATTTATCACTAAAATAAATTAAAAATAAACACTAACTTTTTTATTATCTTTTTTTTTGTGTGTCCAGGGCCACTGCAAATTTGATTATTGTTATGGGAAAAGTGTAAAAATGTAGTATTTTGCAATTTTTTCTTTCTTCTCACTGCTATGTTGGTTGTTAGAGCACATTAGTGTTCAAAAGTCCTGGGTCTTCTGAGCTTTCTAGCTGCCAAGTTCTGTACTAATTGCAAAAACTCAAGGGAAAACAAGGGAAATAACAGAAAAGCCTTTGAAGGACAAAGCATAATGGTTGGAAACTTCTGAAGGCATGACAGAGGAGTACCAGCACTCTAGAAGGAAAGCCTCATAGAAACCTGTGTTTCTTCCTGATTCAAATTACTTTAATTTTTTTCCTTTGAGTAATATCATCAATAAGAAAGCATTCAGCATGAAAACTAACTTGTTAATTATAACTTTGTGGGATTTAGAGATGGAAGAGAGTAATGCAGGTAATCTGTATCCCTCTGTCAATGCTGATTAGTTCTTGTGAAAACAATCTGCATGCCTTATAAAAGAACCATTAAAAACAATCTACAGAAAGATCAGAATTATAGACCTTAAATTTGTTTTATTGTTTTTGGCTGTAGCTTGTGAAAATGTTGTTGTGTTTAAATAACAAAAGAAATTCAAGTTAAAAAATATTGCTATGTTCAGTTATAAGTAGTAGTATTTTGAATTTTCATCGGCATTTTGAAAGAAATAGGCCAGTCCACATTTCAGCAAAGAGTTATTAATGACAACTCCAAATTGTAGCTGTTGAATATGGCCTTGTCCCATTTTTAATCTGCTGATACTATTTGCCTTTGCATGTTCCTGTGAAAACAAGTTCTAGAAATTCCCTACCTGTTGTGTAGAGATGGATGTACTGGAAAGAGACCAGGTCATGATGATGATGAAAGGACTGGAGCATCTCTCATATGAGTAGTTGTCGAGAGTGGAACTGCTCAGCCTGCAGAAGAGATGGCTTGGGGAGGATCTCGTCAGTGCTTATAAATACCTGAAGGGAGGGTGCGAAAAGGACAGAGGCAGGCTCTTTTCAGTGGTGCCCAGTGAGGAAATGGAAATTGGCACAAATTGAAACACAAGAGCTTCCCTCTGAATTTAAGGAAACACTTTTTCACTGTGAGGGTGACTGAGCACTGTCACAGGTTTCTCGGAGAGATTGTGGAGTCTCCATCCTTGGAGATATTCAAAAGCCATCTGGACACAGTCCTGGGCAAACAAGTCTATATGGCATTGCCTGAGCAACAGATGATGACTTCCAAAGGTCTCTTTCATCTTCATCCATTCTGTGATTCTGTGAATGTTCACCTCTCTAAACAGAAGAGTCCAGGTGTGTGAAGTCATACCTCATAAGATAGCTGCTCCATCCGCTGGTTCATTTTAGTTACTATTCTTTGTGCTATGTCTCCATTAGGTCTCCTCCATTATATAGTTATCCATCTTCTGTGTAACTCCATTACTTCCATCCCGAGATGGGCAGACCAGAATCTCAATTGGTACACAGGATTTTACGTAAATAGTAAAATGAAATATCTTGTTCTTGGTACCCTTTTTGATGATTTCTGAAGCTTTTTAATTGTCATTTTGTATTGAGATGTTTGGGATATTAGGGTTGATGTTTTCGCTCCTGTGGAACACTTAATCTGAGTTACTTTGAACTTCATTGACCACAGAATTCACCATAAAGTCTTTTGAGAAAACTCTGATCATTGCAGCAAGGATCTCATTGACTTTGATTGCAGTTCTGATTGCTGCATGACACTAAGTCAAGTTCTGGCAAAGTTGATTTGCCCGGTCCAACTGATCTGTCTCTCCCATGCTCTCCTGTCTCATTCACTGTATGGTTTCTGACTTTTTTAGTTGATAAAATAACTGTTCTAGAAGCAATTTTTTCAGTACACAATGTACTTTGAACACTATTAAATCCATATGGTGACAAGGGTTCTTGTTGAAAAGCCATTTCTTCCACGCTATCTATGAACATACTAAAATTACTTCTAAATTAAAATTATATATAAAAACATATATTTTCAGAGTATTGCAGGAAATAAAATACAATGCATAGGAATATGAACAATACTTTTCATGTCTTCCAGTTGTACCTAAAAGTGCATGTAGAAATTAAATCAAGCTGCTACTTAATTAATACAGAACTTTTGTCTGCAGATTTTCCAGAATGTATTAGCAGCCTGATTTTACTTTTGTAATTAAATATGTACTTTATCAAATATGTATTAATATTTGTATTAGCAATTTTAGACTCCTGCAAAATTCTTATATCTACCATTTAAGACTATAGTGAACAGACAGAAGTCACTCCATACATTTTTATTTATGATGTTGTCAAAACATTGCTGGCAGCTGTGAAATCCCTTGGGGACAACTGAATCAAGTCAGAATGAACTATAGGGATGCACAGTTCTTTGTGTCAGCAAGTAACTGTCTACTATGACTAATATTAAGTCATGCTTGTATACTGTAAACCTGCTCCGTTTGGAGACCTTCACTCCCAGCTGCTTGTAGAGAAGTTATGAGTGTTGTATAGTAGTCCAGAAATACAGATAGGCATTTAGTTATTCTACTTGCTTTGTTTCAGGCTTAGGGAATGAAAAAAGGAAGCTCTAACAGGACCATTAAGTCTGGTGTGATGGTAGATGCTCCTTCCACTCCGGCTTATTGTTGAATATAAAAAAAATTCTGAAAGCATAAGCCAGAGTACAGGAATTCTCTTGTCAAAGGAATTTTTTATAAACTTTATCTGACAAGGGTAAGAACTAACTTTTAGCTAATACTTCAATACTGAGCTTAAAACACATATCCAGAGAGTAGTTCTCAGCTTAGGGGATATTAAATTCTTACCTGTAGGTTGTATTAATGCAACAGAAAGAGTGGGATGTGACTGCCCTCCTCCATACTGTTGTGCTCATCTCCTAGTGTATGGGTTGATGATTCACATGTGCTTCTGGGAAATGATAAAACACAGTTTTTGAACTCCATCAAGCAAAGCTGATCTTAGACTCCTAGAGCAGAAGCTCCAACAAGGAAACTGTCCCATCAGCTGTGGTGTTTTATTTTTCTGCTTTTTGCAGTTTAAACAGAGCAACACTGTAGGTACTTTTCATGAGACAGTTGATGCTGTGTGTCCTGGATATGTTGATACATACTAAACCAAGCCTCTCAAGGCACTGCAAAGAAGGTAGACCTGGTGTTCAGATATCAAACTGAAGAGCTCATACATTTTAAGCCTGCATCAGCTGTAAATGGTTGCCAGAAGAAAAATCTGTGCTCTGGTGAACTTTGAGAAACAAGTATAGGGAACTTATGAAGTTTTTTGCCTTCAAGATCAGATAAATCTGAGCTGGAAAAAGTTCAGGACTGTAATTACAATTTTTGAGCTAACTCTGCCTTCCTCTCAATTTTGGTGTCTGTGGCTTTCTGTATTCAAGAATGCCAAATAAGAAAAAGGCAGACTTGGTGTTACATGTAGAAAACTCTTGGTTTATCATCTGCAAATTATGAAGAGAAGGCAGACCTTGTAATATCAAAGTGTAGGTAGCAACAGTACTCTTAAATTTTCCAGTTTTGCAAAGAAAATGTTTTGATCAATAGTTTAATTTCACTTGGGCAGCATGGGGAAGAGATCTCAGCAGATGGTTGTCATAAACTCCATACCTCATTCTGGAATTAGCGTACAAAGCTATCCAGCTTGGCACTAACTACACAACATAATTTTCCTTCATGTTTGTGCCAAAAGAAATCTGACACGGAGAATATATTTTCCAATTATTTTCAGATTTTATTAACCAACATCAAACCTATGGTTGCTCTATCCATAAATCTGTATGTTTCACAGGTTTATAAGAAAAAAAAAAAGGTCAGTTATCATACAGCAGTGACCTAAATCGCTAATTGTTAGCATTATTGGGTAACTTAATTAGAATGAGCAGTTGCTACTGCTATTGGTTGGTGGTGGATCTGAGTGAAATGATTGTGCTTAAATTACGGGAAAGTTTTTTGAGAACAAAGAAGTTTAGCACTACTAATACTATTAAGGACAAAGTTATCATTGTTAAGATTAAATAAAACTCTTCCTATTTTTGTAACACTTTTGCTTTGTTTTAATGGGGAAATAATACCTCTCTATATTCATGAAGGTAGAAAAGGTAGTATCACCAGCAGAAACTCTTTCCCATCCATTTTCCCTGTCATTCATTGGCTTGGTATACAAAGTATCCTAGCAAGTATTTTCATTTCATCCTAACTCTGAAATCAATAAAAAACCAAACCACTATGCAAGTGGAAACCAATCCCAATAAAGCAGTCTGAAAGCGTATTTGCCACAGAGGAAGCTTCTGAAAATCCATACCTGCTTGTGTAATTAGTACATGCCAAAGCTAACAACACATTGTGTTCAGAACTACCTCTGAAGGATAAAAATTACCTCTGAAAGAGATGAGGTAGATGTAGAAAATGATTGAGCACTAACAGAAACCAGAAGCTTCTTGCTTACTCTGTCTTATCTGTGAACAAAGGTTTTTCACATGAGACAAACAGTGTGCATAACATTTCAGTATCAAAGGCATGATAAAAATAATGAACAGAACCTCAACAGAGGCATTGGGATGTCTATGCTTTAGACATTAAAAACAAAGACCATTGACAAGCTCTTCTACAATAAAATAGTAATGAAACAGGTGGAGTTGATTCCTCTGAATGCCCAGCATCAAACGCATGTCTTCTTTTCCACAGTTCATTAAAGACAGTTAATAAACAGCAAAGATAAACACTTTCCTTCTCTGCATACTGGGATGAAGGCACCCAGTGGCAAGAGCTGTGTGATAGCACTCCCAACACCAACAACCATCCTTTGCCAGAGGTGGAGGGTGAGCCCAGGGCAGTGGTCTCACCATCAGCTGATACATGGTCTGCTGTTAGAGACACTTCCTCCTCCTAGGTTTTGGTGTGTAATAGTGTATATCCTCAGCTTCTTTGGCCTCTGACTGGAGTGGCTTAGTACAGGAAGTTGATAGCTTTGTAGAACAGAGACTAATAATGCTATCAAACTTGAATTTGTTTTGTCATTTATTATATCATACAAAGACATAACTGGAATTGTAGGATATGCCATTAAAAGGAGCACTCTGTTTTGACTTTGTCTCTTGAACTCAGCTTTGTATCTCAGTCACTTATCTCTCTTTGGAGTTGTTCGAAATATCCTATGTAACAAATTTGGATCCAAATATCTCAAAACTTTTTTCCTGATTGTTTATTCCTTTAACAAATAGCTAACACATAACTTTGTTTAAAAAGAAAATGCAAAACTGTAGAAAAGAGCGTGGCCATTTCTTCTATGAAAAATTATATTTCATGTTTGCACTGAGATGCTAGATGTGCACTTTTTCCTATTCTTGAAAAAGGAAGTTTATTATGTTCACCTTTGTGATACATGTGATCGATGTGCAATGTGCGAGTCAGGCCACAGCTTCCCAGAATTTGGCAGTATGAGAACTCGTAGAGTTTCCCTGTAAAGCTGGAGTCTGGAAACATAGGTTGGCATTAAGACCTACTAACAGGATAATGGAACCCAGGAAGTAAAAGTCTAAGAGAGCAAGCACTGCTTACTGTTTTCTGTTGAATCCAAATGAAACTTTATGTGCTTTGTAAATTGATATTTTAACTGGTATGATTGAGTGAAGAAGATGAAAAATGAATCTTTTATGATTATTATCTTTTTTATTCAGGGGAAATTAATTTATAAATAATTTACCTGCCCTTTACACTGTTATTCACATTTATGAAAGCTCCACTGGCTGTTCTGCAATTATGCTAATGATGTCTTTGACCCCATGTTCAACACAGGAAGTCTTATACTTAACTGTGTTTCTTCAAGTAGATTCCTATTTCCAGCCTTTTAGTATTTACTTTTGTAAGTGTGATAAAGGAAAAGAAAATAAGGCTTAAGTGATAATTAGTAGAAATAAATATTTTTCATACTGGTTTGTATATATGTTTCAGCTTCTCCTTGTATATGTACATGTGTGTATGTATTTGTACATGTGTTTCAACTTTTTAGTGCATAGTTTATATTTTTCTTTGGGAATGGACAGAACAGATACTTTGGATTCGGGACAGTCCCACAAGGCCTCTGTATCATATGACAAGCAATTTTTGACATATTAATGGTGTGCTAATGGTGACATTGTTTTAAATCCTTCAGTCCTGGTGACTAAATATGTACTTCATAAAGAAAAATCAGCTCCCTGTAAACTTGTAGGTGAGTTCCCAGATGCCCATGAACTTGTGGTCAAGCATTGGGGAAGGATAAGAATTCAGAATTCCTACTTTTGATTCACTGTATAACCTTATGGAAGATATGTAACATTGATGCAACTTGATACTTAATTAGGAAAATTAGCATAATCATATTTAATTGCTGTGCCTAATTCATAGGGAAATATGAAGATAAATTAGGTATCAGAGCTTGAAATATAAAAAGCTTTGTACGTGGATAATATAACCCACTTCTTCAGTCCATTGACCTCAACTGGCAATGAAGAAGCTGCAACTTACATTAAATTCCTTTCTTAGTAACGACTTATAATTCTACTGTCAGTATTAAATAGTTTTCAAACAGCAAGGGCAGGGATGACTGTTGACCATAATATTGGTGTCTGAGACACTAAAATAAGCAATGCCTCTCCAAATGTTGCATCATTTAGCAATATGCCACAATATATGTACAGATATGTAGATTATATTAACCTTCTGTTGCTGAAGTGCAGCAAAGATTCATTGCTAGGAAACAGTGGACATGAACAAACTAGATCAAACAAGCGCAGCAAGCGAGGATGACAATGATGATACAAGTGTCCCAGTTAGGCCGGGGCAAAAAGAAGAGTGATGACTATGAGAAACAACAGACAGATGGCTATACTAAACATAACGGGCTTCTAGAAATGTCTGTAGCCCAAGGGTATAGACTTTGCTACAAGCTGACTATTGGCAGGTCATTCATCCAGCCTGTCGGGGAGGGGAGTCGGGNAAAAGAAATACTGGGCAGAAACTGAGTCTGTTGTTATGGTACCCACTGTTTTCCTAGGAGAAAAAAAATGTGTGAATCTTGTGTAGAAAAATAAAGCAAGCTTTAGGAAAAGCAGCCTTTAGAGAGATTTTTCCACTTACAACTATCCTCATGTTCCCTTACTCTGTTACATGCCCTTTCAGTTGTCTTTTCTTACAATCAAGAAAAGACAACTGGTCCCTGCTAAAATAAGTAGTAGAAGAGATAGTAGTGCTCTTCTGTTCATTGTAGATGCTGTGAGGTGGAAAAGATGTTCAGTTTTTTCTTTTAGCAAACTCCTCCTAATTTTGAGAAAAATCATGTCTCCTTGGAAAAAGAAATGCAGAGGATGATGATGACAAGACTGGAATAACATGTAGAACTGGAATAACAACGGTGAAAGCTGAATGAGATTTAAAATTATGAGAAAGTATAAATAGACCAGAAGAAAGAGATAAGAGTAAGGAAAGAGAAACAAGTAGTGATCTCAGGGTGAGTGGTGACTGGAGAAATAAGGGGAAATTCTCCCCAAACAGCAGGTTTCACCCGTGATCTTGCAAAACCTATGGTCAGACTTAGGGCAGATGACAGCAGTGGCAGCAGCTGGGGAGGATGCAGATATTCTAGCAGGTGGTGCTGCTGGAGTCACCCTAACATAGTGACATCCTGACAAACCTTGTCGTGGTAATGCACCCCATGGCACCACGCGGTGCCCTTGGAGCCTGTGTCTGCCAAAGTGTCTTTGCTGCAGTCAGTACTTGTTTGACAGTTTTTGATTTTGCAGGGACTTTGTTCCTTATGTCTTGTTTGTTTGCTCGTGATATTTTGTACACCATCTGTTTCTTCCCTCTCTGCTTTTTCTCTGTTCATAAGGTCATAAGCTGTGTTCAGTGTAAATAATATGTATATTCTTCATCTAGTATTTAAAATAGCTTGGCTTTTTGATCAGCACAGAGCTTAAGAGCCCACCCCTACTTTGACCTTTAGACAAATGGCCAGATTTCACTTTTGTTTTCAGTTATCATAAATCCTAAATAACTCTATTGGGTGCAATGCAATTCCACTATACGCTGCTATAAATAGCAAGATAATTTAACCAAGATGCAGGCCACACACCCTTTCTATCTGGCCACAGGAATGATGGATGTGTGGCAGTTCAGGAAGAGCTCTAATTCTCTTCTGTGCTGCACAGGGCTTGTGCTGGTCACAGCCACGGAGAACACCATGCCATTGTGATTGCAGTGGGCCGCAGCGTGTGAACTGTCAATATGGGAGTCTCAGCTACTCTCACATTTTGCTACAGAGCTATTTGTTTGGAAATTCATCCTTGCTTTCAGTTTTAAGTCTACCCTATCATACAATGGCTCAGCATGATGGTATTTCATGTACTGTCCCATCCTTTTTTCATCCTTGTAGCCTGGCTTCTTACACCCTCCTGCATCCATCTCCTAGTGCGGTTGTGTACTTGTTAGCAATACCATTGCCACCAGCCCCATTGATGTCTTTAGAGGTGGTTTTCTGAAAGACAACTCCAAGATATTGCTGGCCTCATTTTCTTGTGTAAAGGAGGCTGTGCTTGAGTCCTCTAAGTAGTCAGACCATCGCAATGCAGGCAACTTTACAAGCAACGTCAGCTGCTCCATGCCTGGATCATGCAGGCTCCTGTCATTGTCAGAAAAAGTGATGTGTTCTACAGAATGGGGAAAAAACAGTGAGTGTCCTCAAATTTGTGCTGAGATAAGCATTTAAAGAACAGCTTGTTTCTTAAGATGTCAGAAATCCTGATGGACAGCAGTATTGGTGGGAGTGAGGGGAAGCAGAAAAAATCCCGTGTGTCAGAGATCAACAGCTGTAACAGCATATTTTTGCACTAGAAAATAAACTTGTAGGTTACCTTGTTTAGTCACAGAGATGTGTAAGGGAAGTGCTCGAAAAGTTCTGGGAAGCCAAGTTTGGGAGCCTTGCTCTTGGAGGGCAGCACTGCTTTCTTATTGACCATAGCAGCTGCAACACCCCAGCATCGGTGCTTTTTTCTCCTTTACTAATGTGAATAAAAAGCAAGATGCAGATTATAGCAATTATAGCTGACAGTCTCTAGGTTTAGTAGCAAGTTTAATAATAATAATTTTGCTCTTTGTCTGATGCATTCAACAATTCCTTCTAATGTTCATAGTACTTTTCAAAACAGTGATATGACTAACCAGAAGAGTTTCTTCAATATGTAAAATTTTTTAGCCATGTAATTCAAACACATTTCAAATAAACATGGATTAAATAGAATAATTCAAGAAAACAGATATTAAACATAGTAACAGATTTAACATCAAGCAGAAACTATTCACGCACACAGTCAATGAAAGAATTCATTAAACAATATTCTTACTATTCTGCTTATGATTCCAGTTAATCAATTAGCAGAAACATTTGAAACAAAAAATGAACTGTGCCCATGAGTTAAACTGGAGTTTATGTTTAGTGATTCTAGCCCTCCATGAAGGTGGGAAACAACATCTGTCTTCTAATACTGTATTCCTGTGTAAGGAGCAAACCTGAGCTTCCCTGCTCAGGGAGACACTGCTTCCACAGGCTTTGTGCTAGTTGTCAAAGACCTCTACCACATGATAAACGGTTAAGCAGGAGATTGGAGGATTGTGTTACTAGAGTTATTGCAGGGTTATTCACTGAAAACTGTAAATGCATTACTCATAGTTTCACATGCATAGTCCCTGGATAATGGGAAAAATCAGAGCAAACCAACTGTCAGTGCAAGTGATTGCACATGTTGTTATACAGGGAACAGATTACCCTGGAATTCTCCCTTTCTGATTTCCATAATTTTTCTCCATCCTTACAGTTAATCCCCACCATTTTTTTGTTTTGTTTTGTTTTGTTTTTCCTTTTCCCAGTGAATAATCTGCAGTGGCTCCAGGCTAAATTCCTTTCCTCTGTCCATTACAAGTGCATATTTTTTCTGCCCAGAGTATGGTCCAGGGCAAAGAAGTGGGAGATGACTCAAGTAAGAAATTCAAGTCTGGAAAGATAGCTGTTTCAGGATTTCTCACAAACAGAACAGAAGATGACCAAGTTAAAAGAAGACATACTGTTCTTTTTCCTCTAGATTTTGTTAACTGGGTTTCTCATGAGCCTTTTAATGGGGGTGGGAAGGAAATCCTCAAATGACACACTCTTCTCCACTGACATGCCTCTGCAGCAATGAGGTTACACTATGAACTCTATCTTTACAGGGGAAAAAGCATAGAAATGTTACATTTTCATTTCACATGAGGAGTTACGACTCCAGGATTTCTTTGATGTTCCAGAGAATGATTATTGGAACTGGCACAGCCTGACTTAGTTACTAAAGGAAAGTTTAATAACTTCTGATAGGTTATTCTTCAAACTTGCATTAAAGGCATTCAGATTGTCTTTTGTCCGAAGAATTCACTGAAGTCAGACATCTCTATTCCCTGACTTACTTTCCTCATATTTTTCTGCTAGGTAGAGAAATAAATATTTGTAGTAAAAAACAATCTTAAACCTTTACAGTAGTACCGAATAGAAATATTTTCCTGACATGGCATTGCTTGCTATACAATACATAAGGAGCTTCTTTCCTTGCCGTGTTTAGTAGAATAATGAATATTCTATTGGCCCCAGAGTAAAAATCAAGAAATCTGAGGTTTAGGCTGGCTTTAGGTGAGTGGGCTCATTCAGGTGTTTAAGTAAGCAAAGGAATTGCACTACACTACTGCAGGACATGGATGTTTTGCAAGTCTATCATGCTAAAAAAAATATCTTGTTTTCTCATATTGTGGCAGTCTATTAAAACAATTATAAAATCTCAGCAGTAAAGAGTGCATTTTGTCAGCTGGTTAGGACATTGTCATGAATGCAAACATAACATTTTACTTTATTGTAACAAGCCCAGTAGAGCAACAGAAACTATGATTATGGGACCTTTGTGATGATTTTCTGGTCTTTACTGAGTGGGTGCCCAAGAATGAGAGGGATTGCTTATGCAGACTCTGAAGTGATAAATGCATTTTTATTTACTCCAGGTTAAATTATACATCTGAAACATTGCTGTAAATAACTCTGCCAAGGTCACTTTATGGCCAGTGCCCAGCAGACTTGTACATCACATGAAAGTGTTCGGTAATTTAGACTTTATTTGAATTTTAATAATTGGCCTTTGAAAGCCTTCAAGAACCTTTCCTGTCAGGCTAATAGCTTTAGATCTGGATGAATGAGCAATATAGCTGTGTTAGATAGCTAGCATCCTGTATAGCTAACACTTTTGTACTGTTATAGAAGAAACTGCTAATTTTTGCTGTACTGAAGGACAGTAAAAGAATTAAAAAAACCCAAAACAAAACAACAACAAAAAAAAACCACCAAAAACAACACAGATGATTTACCACTAAATACAAGACAAATTGATTTGTTTCAACTCTGTGATACGATAAAGAACCAGACAAGTATCAAAAACAAAAACAAAATAAAAAGTGAGTTGAAAAATCATGTATTATGTCTCTGTCCTCATGTGAAGACATGCTCTGTCCTTAGGTCTCCAATATACCCAAGGCTTTCTTGTCCAGTTCAGTAATAAACTGTCTTAGGTGATCTCTAAGAGACTTTACCATATCTATTATTTCTCTGTCTTCCTTATAAAAAAATTCTGCAAATTCAGAAAAGATCCCTACCAAGTGACATATGTCCAAACCATTCCTGTATATTCTCATATTTTATGTGTATCCTTTTCTTCAGGCAATTATAATTTACACTTTTAGTCAGTCAGGTGTTGCATAGTGTATACATTGCTTAGCTATTGGTTTACTTTGTTTATGTACATGTTCAGAGAGATTTTTAATACCTGCAAAACTAGAAGCAATTTTAAACAGAAACTTTTAACAGAAGGGATCAGTCATCAATCCTAACTGTGTTTCTTTCTTAGCTTTGAATTGCATAAATGTATGAATTTCTTGGTGGGGAGTGACTTCAAAGAATAAACTCCCATCATAATACCAACTTTAGATATTGCTGATGAAAATATGCTCTGTGGGGCAGAGCAGTGCTAGCAGGTTAGCATAGACGGAAAATACTCAAAAAAAGCTAACTGAGGAAAAAAAGACTAAAAATCACAAGGAAGAGTGTGAGTGCTAAATATATATATAAAAATAAACAGAAAACAGATGATTGAAGTAACATTTAAAGTTACAGTGATCTTCACAAAAAGTCATGTTTTCTAGATTCTTCCCCATTTATGGCAATTCTGATAAAATAATTGTATTCTATGTGGAACGGTGATCTTTTAATGCTGACCTTCAAATAACTGATAGCTGAATATGCATAATATGATTGCAAAAACTCCTTTAGGTTGCTAAAGTAAGTATAAAATTACCAGCAGAGAGCTAAAACTAAATGCTTTGTGTGGCTTAAGAAAAAAAAAAAAAAAAAAAAAAAA
>VZRU01018717.1:86031-144420 GCA_013398155.1 Pedionomus torquatus
AAAGTCTTGTTTGGTGTAAAAAAAAAAAAAAAAAAAAAAAAAAAGATTAACCATTAATTTATTAGAATTCTCACTTAGAAAACAACAGATAAGAGAAAAATGATTCTTAGTTTTCAGTTTCCTTGTTTACACTATGAAGACAAGCTCTTTAAAAGAGCACATATCTGTAATAACACACAAATAATCTGGAAGTCTTTTAATACATATGAGTATTTTTCTATATGTGTACATGTCCATATATGCACATGCATATGTATATTTACACACACACACATATATTCATCATGTTTGATGTTTTCCAGCTTTTAAATAGCAATCTTGGCCTAGAGGGGAAACATATAATATTTAATACTTTAGCTAAACATAATTGCTAGGAAATGTCCTCATGCCAAACTGCCATCAATCAGTACAACAGTGTAATCACATGTAGTTAATTATAGGCTGAAAATGCTAAAACAGTGAAGAAAATATCTTCCTTAAACATTCTATTATCTGAAGGCCTAAGTGGACGTAAAGCAATGCAGGGTAAGAGGATAAAGCATCATTATCGTGGTATTATATTTAGGCTTGAGTGAAACTGTAACAGCTGAATTTGTCTCATAAGAAACACATACTAATAAATTTTATATGTTTTAAAATAATTGCCATGTTATCCATCACATAGCACTTATTCTTTTATTTCATGAAATTAAAAAAAAAAATCAGTTTGTTATGGAATGATTCACACAAATAAAAAAACCCTTGTTCTAGTGTAATTATGAGAGAAAGAAAAATCTGAGTATGTGATCCAGACAGAAGCTATTGCAATGAAGTTTTCATTTGGATAGCAGTGTGTTTGAGATCTGTTTTCTTTTTACCCTATAACCTTGATAAATCCTCAAATGTATTACAAGCTTAGAATGAAACCGTACCCAGGCAAAAAACCTGTGATAACGTGCAAATTACATAGTTGTTTCTGTTTCAGCCTTTGTGGAGCTTGACTGTACTAGTACTCAACCCTAGATACATATAAATAATTTCAAATTAGGAACTGGTTTGTTATTGCATCCTCTTGGTTTGTGCCAGGTGAACGTTGAAGTACATAAATTGTAATTTTATATCAGGTTTAGTACTTGCATTAAAATGAGAAGTATTGATAATATATAATGATTTATATCTTACTTATACCTCAAAAACCTGTTAAAGCACATCAGGATCTTAAATGGATGAGCATCTTTCCATAACCTGTACATCTGGCATATTGAGTGTTGTAGTACTCTCCTATCTTAATCCAGGAAATTCATTATCTAACATCTGTTTCAGAAGGCAGCTTGCAATATCACCGGTGACAACTAGTTTCCATAGTTTCCACTAGACTAATATATTGTATTCCACATCAGCACTCACTGTTGAATAGCAAACAAGTCAAATCATGGAGCTATGCGATAACCAAAGAGGAACTACAACGTTTTGCAGATAATTAAGCTATTGTATCAGATTTCAGCAATGAAAGACAAAACCATTGTCTTTATGGGAGAAAAAAAGAAGCTAACATTTTTCATAGGTTACTGTGAAAATAAAGTTCTAGCACTGGATTTCATTTTATCCTAGTTATACTAGCCTAGAGGCTCAGATCATTGACTTTACACTTAGCAAGTGATTTGTTAAATTTTATCCAGAAAACGGCACGCATATTTTTTCTGTTCTACTTTTACACCCCAAAGTTTTCCTGTAAAGCAGGATTATAACGAATAATTACTGTACAACAACTACATCCCACATTAATAAAAACATGGAATATTTGGCAGTACAGATGATCAAGAAACTCTTTTATATATTAACTGTCAGAGTAGAAAAATTTGCAGTTAGAATACATATCACTTGGGGAATGAAAAAAAAAACAAAATACAAGGATTATATTTCTAGGAAACAAATGGCATAATCCAGTACAGAATGTTATTGTATAATTTTTAAATTTAAGTGCATTCATTAAGCAAGTGACTTGACTTACATTTTCTTTGATTTTGTTTGCCATGGGACAGAATTGTTACCACAATATATTTAAAGCAAAAGGTGAAATTTAGTTCCTGTTTAAAATCTTGCCTTTAACTGTAGACAGACATGCATGTCTGTGCAGATTTTTCTCTGACTGTCAGTGGTGCATGAGAAACATCACTTTCAAAAAATTCTTATGCTCGTAACATGGCTCATCAATACTTTTGCATTTTGAAGTAGCACTTTGAACTGGAAAAAAAAGAGCTTCAGAGAGACTTTTCCTTCCTTTCGTTGGTATAGTTTAGGTAACCACAAAAAAATCCTGCGGTATGTCAAAAGGTTTGATACTTTGTTAACTTATGACTTTGTATAAAACCACTTAGGAAAATAAAATGTGTAGCACGATGAAAAATGTGAATGCATTTTCGGAGAAGTAAACACTAGTTCCTTGCAAAATCTGTGTGGATGCAAGTTGAGTACAAACACAGGCACACATAATTGCACACAGAACTGGTAGATTTACAGGTCAGTGCCAATAAGCTTTTTGTGTTTCCAATCTTTGATGGCCACACAGCCATGTGCACTGATGACATGGCTGTAAATTTGTGCTACCTTAACAAAATGCAAGCTGGAGATAAATGCTAGCTAGTCTTAGCTGGGCATGTTCTACTGTGATGACATGAAAGTTGCATGGCAAGAAAATCTCAAACCTAAAAGAAACAAAACTGCTATGAAGGTTAAATTACATCTTATAAGAGGTGCCTTTGATGCTGTGAATAAGAATTAATTTACATTTGCAGGAGAATGTGGTGAAAGTGGAACAGATCCTTTTTCAAAATTACTTCAGCCCACATTCTGGGAGTAGAAGTGAGTCATTTGGCTGCAGAGTTTTGTATGCATTACCAGTACGACCCTGAGACTTGTTTTTAAGATGCCAAATAATTTATAACATAGGGTTTCCTCTCACAGAATCACAAAGTGGTTGGGGTTGGAAGGGACTTTCAGAATTCATCTGGTCCAACATCCCTGCTCAAGTAGAGCCGCCTAGAGACAGTTGCCCAGGGTCATGTCCAGATAGCTTTTTAGTATCTCCAAGGATGGAGACTCCACAGCCCCTCTGGGCAACTTGTGCCAGTGCTCAGTCCTCACAGAAAAATAAATGTTTTTGCATGTTCAGATTGAATTTCACATGTTTTAATTTGCACCCATTTCCTCTTATCCTGTCAGTGGGCACCTCCCTCCACAGCAACATTTTGTAGAACATCAAGAACTGAGAACTGCAGAAGTATAGACAGTTGGATGGTACACAGGTCCTCAGATCATCAAGAAGGAATACGATGGGAAAGGCTTCCATGTCCTTATAGTCTATTTTAGTTATGGAAGTATGTTTATTTAATGGATTAGTTTTAATAATAAATGGACTGTAGGTAGAAATGGACTAATCCTGACTACAAATTTAAAAGCAGACAATCATGCACTGAGGGGCCAATATAGCATCTGTAATAATATCCAGTGAGTATATCAACATTAATTTTGTGACTTTTCATAGTCCCATTTTTTTCCTCTACTTCAAACATATTGTTTGCTTGAAGACTTTGTCCATCCATCAAGACAGATCTTCTTTGTTGATTGTGAAGTAAGTACCCATGGAAAGTAATAAATCACAGAAAAGTGACTTCTTGAATCAGATAGTTAGTTTATCTTGATCAAAGCACTAGCTTTTTTCTAGAAGCCTAACAAAAATAGAGTAGATTCAAGCAGAACAGTTATGATTTCCATCTTTGGACTTTCTTCCAAGCTTAAGTCACAGTTGCAAGTGTTGGCCTTAAAGAGCCATGGAGTGCTCTTTAAAAGTGCATCACTTTTCCATAGTGATGGTTGTGTTCTCAGCAAAATTCTTGTTCTTGTTTTTGACCCTTGAAAATATAAGGTCATCTGCTGACATCTTTCTAAAATTTATTTTCTACTTACAAATACTCATTAGTGCTTGTGAACTTGGTGTCTATGGAAATTCTGTTTTCCAAATCTTCAAACATGTGGCCCAAATGGAACAAAAAAGGCTAGTGGGAATTAATTATGAAGGAACAAGTGCTATTCCAAGAGCAGAAAACAGAACAATAGTTAAATAACAATTTATTTTAGTAAAACAAGGAAAAGGAAAGATCCCTTCTTCTAAGACCTTGCAAATGTAGGAAACCTTAGCCACCAAAACTTGTATGGATTTGAATCAAGATAGATTTATGTTCCTCTCCTGAATAGTTCTGAGACTGTGACCTCTTGCAAATTGAGAACCAGAACATCCAGTAAGATGGGGATATTGAAGAAAATAATAAAAGAGAATGTTTTTCAAGCACACTGCTGGAAAAACCTGAAGGATTTTCTGGTTAGGAGCTCTCAAATGAATAGTTTCTTCTAACTGAATTATGTTTGGGGAAATAGAAAATTCAGAAATTACAAGAAGCAAAGAAATGCAATAGAATACAAAAGAGGTATTCTAAATAGTCATGCTTGAGTCTTTAACCAGTCCCTGAGCTCCCCTGAGATGTTTTGGTGTAAAAAAGCCATTATGAGTAAAGGAAGCATTTTCAAATATTATGTTGGCTGTATAAAACTGAGTTGATGGTGCACTGCATTGGATTCTGTCACGCAGCCTTTTTCCTTCATTCTGGATATTTTAAGTTGGTCCTGGGAAATGGCCCCAGAGAGGTGAAGGAAAGATTGCTTTGACAACAGGACAAAACCTGGAGAAATGCGAAATGCTTCTGGTTTATGTAGTGCACCTGGCAGTGTCTGAAAAGCTACTGGACAGCTTTCTGTAGTTTATCTTTAATTTCTTTATATCTAGGTTTGTGCTTAAATGTTTAAAAATAACTGCAATATTTACAAATGCTCTTTGAGATGCTTAATCTGTGCCTATTTGAAATTAACCCAAATAAAGGCAATCAATGGACCTGGTGTACTCCCCAGACGGTTGCAGAAATGTGGCACTTGTAAGGCTCCACTTATATTAAGAAAGGCTCACTTGGAGGTTTTCCAGTATTGAAAAAACTGTGGGATAGGCTCACTAAGAGAGGAAAACTAATTAGTCAGTAATGTATCGTAATACTTCAAAAAGATTCTTCTAACAGCACAGTCAGCCTACAAAACCCTTTTCATAAAGATAAGGATGGTAGTCCTTACCAGTGTGGAGTCAGTGTATACTCAAGAGCACAGTTGCCATTTGAAGAGAGCAGTTTATTACAGCAGAGTCCAGAGTCTCCAGAGAAAAGGTAGAACCACTTGAAAGTAAATAAATTAATTATAGATTTGCTTTTATTCTGCTCCTCTTCTTTATAAAGAAGGAAGTGTAGGATTAGGATGGGCTTGCTTTTTGGGGTTCCTGAAATTTAAATTCCTGGGGAATATTTCAAGATAAAAAGAAATTCACAGTCACACAGCTGGCATGCATACAGTGATGGCAGGTGTCCAGAGAGCATTTTGGGAAAGTTAGCTGCAAACTCTTCCTTTAGCAGAGACGAGGAAATAGATGCTTGCCAGAAGAAGCACAAGCAAGAAGAGGTGTCCGATACCTATCTCATCATTTTCATCATGTGCAGAAAAATAAAGCTAATAGTTTAGCTGCTGTTGAACAGGACTGCAGGAGCAGACTTGAGAGCGGTTAAAATTTTCCAGTTCGTGTATTCTGAAATTACACAATTGAGAGGTGAAAAAATACATTTTTTTAACAACAATATCGGATATTGTGATTGTCAGAATACCCCGGTGAGGGTCTGGGATGACAGCAGGAAAGCCTGGACTTCAAAATTTCAGGTTGAGACAGAAATCTTCAACTCAAGTTATTTATAGCAGGTTTTAGGAATCCAAGAGAATCACGAGACTTATCCAAGCCACTTAGCTTGAGCAGTGGTGAGTGTAAATAACAGTGCGGGTTAGTCAGACTTGCCCAGGAGAGATCAGGAACAGAGAATTTAATCTCATAAACCCCAGGGCTGGAAAGCTCAAATTCAGTACAATAATCTAGTTTTACTGCTAAGTAGGATTAGTTGCAGCCACCAGAAGCTAAGAGTACTCAGTACCTTGAGGTATGATGAAATCATATGCATTTTCCCTGGCTTGCTATGCTGAATTTAAATGTATAATGAGACATTGCTATTCAGCACCTATCCAGATTTGGCATTAAAACAAATGGCAGACATTGATAATTGAATTAAATTAAATATATTTCAGTTTTAGTTAAATACATGTCAGTTAAAACAATTGATCATTTGAATTATGAAAATAAAAGAAATTAACTAGTGTCAGTTTATTCAATTTAGAACACCCTTTCCTTTGACAAAGCAATAGTGGTGAAGTTACTGCTATTTTTTTAGCATCCACTTGTATTTTCCACGATGATGTGAATTATTATTTTGAAAGATGAATTGTTTAGTTGTCCTAAATTCTACACATGTAATTAAATTTAGGACATTTTAATTAAATTGAGTGGGAAAGTAGAAGGAATTTCTAGCATGGATTTCCATGCTTCTCAAAATCAATAATGTAGAACTGGATTAATTAGGGTTAAATAATTACTTGGAACTAATAGGTTTACAGTCACTTATATGTCATTCCAAATACTTACTCTCTAAGTGTATATCATTTTTTAGTTGGAAAACATGTAATGTATGCTGATGGCTACTTATTCCATTGATGTTAAGATAGGTCTTCTAGCAGAACAGAGAATAGGTGAGGAACTAATAATCAATGCATCATTCAGCTAATAATTTTGTGTTCACAGCTGTGTTCACAGCTTATTAGCACTAGGTATTATTTTTAGATAAAAATGAAGTTATGTTTCTAGTTATATGACTAAAAGCCCTGTATCTCCACAAAAAAAAAAAAAAAAAAAAAAAAAAAAAAAAAAGAAGGAAAAAAAGAAAAAAAAAGAAAAGAGAGAGACCATTCCCTTATTTCTCATTTCCCAATTATGCAACTGCATTTTCACTATACCAATTCAGACTGTAAATTTAGGAAAGGAGATTTATGGCCAAAATCCAGAATAAAGTTAGCCATATGACTAATTAATAATATTCCCTTAGGAGCTGGTCTACAATATGTGCTGTATTTTAAATACATGTACTTGTTTTCATACAAATTTAAAAAACAATTACATAAACTTCTTCCTTTAGCTATTTAGGTAAGACTGAAGAATTTGTTTTAATATTAAAGCAAGTAACGCTTGACTTGGAAAAAGTTCTATGAGCATTCCATTTACCCAGTACTCATATGTGCATTATCTGCTATAACCTAAGAGAAAGAAAGCACTATTTCATCTCAGTGAATAAAAAATAAAGTAACCTAATAATTCTTTTTTTTTTTGTGAATTTCTGACTCACATCATAGAATTAAATTTAATACTTCTTTTCTTTGATAAAAGGCTAGATTTATAGCTTCAAATACACCTAGACATTTAAATACAATTCAGTGACAAACATTCATAATAATCAGGGAGAACTACCATATATGCACTTATATGCCATTATTTGAATTTTATACTAAATTGAAGCAAATGTTAAAAAAATGTATGCAATTGCAGAACTGTATGCATTGTAGAAGTTATGAAACTAGGTAGGGTCAGTCTTTTAAAATACTTTTAAATACTTTGAAAATACTTTGATGTCTATAACAGTGTAACACTGTGAAACAGACTGGAACTGAAGATACATTTTCCAAGCCCATTTTATCTCTTCCCCTCTTTTCCCTTTCAGGGCTGTGCATAATTGCTGATGGTGTTGATTGGAAACGACAGAAAAGTATTCAATGGTATTTGCTTCCTTACAAGAAATAAGTTCAGATGTTAGGAATTTGGATTTTAATCTTCAATGATAAGTTTATCTTTGTGAAAATCTTTCAAAGTTTAGTTTAAATTCTGTTATGTTGCATTTCTATAAAAATAAAGTAGTTCGTAAGAAAATAACACCAATGGGCTTGTGAGACAGAAATGAAATTAAATGCTAATAAATCTAGTATTATCTAGGGAATTTTATCACTAAGTCTGACTTTTTTTATCCCATTTTCATCTCTCTAGCATCTTTGAGATTGCCCTCTGAGAACATAGTTCTCCCGTGTCCAATGCATATCATTAAAATTACCTAACAGAATTCCTTATTACAGGAATATACCATTTTTGAGGTAACACTTAAGTATATGCAGAAGCTGGGATACAGAAGAGCAGAAGGTTCTATACTAAATGGAATATCCTGCTATAAACGCATCTGTCTAAAAGATAATTTTCCACTTCTGGAATAAATAGATCTTCTGTTTATAAATAGATCTTTGTAAGTTTTCTGGCACCATTTCACATGATAGCCTACATCTCTCTCTCCACTACACTGCTGCTTCTTGGGTCAATAGTTTTGCTTGATCTGAATCTTCAGTCACTTCTTTCCAGATGTTCTCGGTGAGAAGGTCCTTCAGCTCTGGAGGTGATTTCATTTTTCCCCTCGAGCCTGGAATTTTTGTATTTGATTGAAAGCTGGTCTTCTTGTGAAGCCACCTGGGGAGGGATGGTTTGATGTGCCAGCTGTGAAGCAATGTAATAAGCTAGAAGATTTTGAGAAGCAGAACTTTTTGCTACCTGATAAAGAGCAGGAATTAGATGATATTTATAGAAAAAAGCAGTGGTGATTGTACCTGAAACCTTCTTTAATGCAAACTGCAGAGCAGAAAAGGAGACATCGTAAATACAGATGCCATATCTCCTGTCAATGCAATAACAAAATAAAATATATTCAAATTAAATAAAAACAAATATAGAACTGATATCATTTTGATCGTGTTATATGTTAAATTCCTGAGCTTGAAACTCTGACAATATTTTCCCATATATCTGGCTGCTGCTATTAATATAAATGATAATATTAATTATAGCTCTTGCTCGGTTTTATGCAATTCATTTCTAATCTTTCATACACCATTTAATTTAAAAAGAGTGGAGAGATACTTGGGAATCAGTATATCAATACTTCGTACACAGTCTAAGCTTTTTTTTTTGTAAGTGATTTTCTACCTCCTGCTACTGCTTGTCATTTCCTTAATCATCTTTCATTTTGTCTCAAATCTTATTCTGAAAAGAGAAAATTTACAATATCTTATACCTGATGCATACCTGCCAAATGGAATTATTAAATCAGCTGTATAAGACTTTCATAATTGAGAAAGTACTTTTTGCTAACTTATGGAACTTGCAATTTATTTTGTTTTTCCAATGGTATAATTTAGCTCTTCTGATTTAATGTGTTTCTTCCCTTTCCTGTCAGTATATTTTTTTTCTGTACCTTCACTCTTTCTAACTGAAAGTTTGGCATAAATTGTTTTAATCTTTTTAATTTCTATGACGCTTCAGACAGTAACCCTGAGATTCAATAGCAGCATCTTTTTACTGTCTTTTCCTTATGCTTATTTGATTTAATGTGGAGAGGGGGACTCCTCACATACCTGCTTGCTCTACTGTGATTGTCATCTCTATCATTACACTGGCTATCCATAAGTCTCTCACCACCGAAACTAATTTACATTATAGCAGTTAGAACCAAGCGGATTTAAAATATCTTTGACTTCAGCAGTGAAAATTGCTCCTGTATTTTTACGGGTCATATTCCCAGCATGTTTTGTTTTAATTTTTTCCTTAGCGTGCAAAAAGGTCTTGGCTCTGGGGAAGATGTACTATACTGTTTAGTTTGGATTAGTCAGATTTCTGTCTAGAAGAATTCCATGAGAAATAGAGATACTGTGTTTTCTGCCTAGACCTCTGACTAGGGAGAATGCCTGAGGCACTGCTGCCTCTGCAAAGCCATGCCCTGATGGCAGCCTGAGGTTTATGGAAGGAATTCCATGCCTGCTGCTGCAACTGACAAAGAAAGGAAAATCTTGGTCCTTTTTCTCGCTGCCAGTCCAGTTTTGCCCCAATCTGCCACCAGTTTCTTCTCTGCCAAACACTGTCCCAGGCAGTGGTGCTGGTGAGGCTGGTGCAGTGCCATCAGAGGAGGAGACGATTCTGCTCTGGTCAGAGCATCAGAGTCAGCGGTCTTCTTTATTCTGAGCCTACAACAACCTACCTAGACACAGACTATGGTTAAACTGGATGATCAAAGAGAGATTCAGGGTTCCTGAAGGGATCCACATGCAGGATCTAGACCAGAACCCACGTTAGTCTGGAGAAATCCTTATTCTAGAAAATTCAAGGACCAAACTCACAGGTCACGCTACTGCCCTCAAAAGACTACTACTATCCTCTGTCAAGACATGGTGGTTCTGTGCTGAACCACCTTCCCACCAGCTCCTGATCCCAGGACGCTTTAGCTGGGTCTGAATTTAAGAATTTATTCTCTGTCTCCTGACTTAGAATCAGACCATGGTTATGAATAGATTTCAGTACATGTTATTAAGAACATTTCTGCTCTGCATTTGTAACAGACTTAGTGCTTGCCAAGAGAGTGCTTCCTGCAAGGACAGCTTATGTTATCTTAACCATGTACTGTAATAAGTCAGTGATCTCATTAGTGGTGGAGCTCCAAGAAAGAACTGGGGAGGAGCAGTGGCAGTTCTACTCCTCTCCTCCTTTGAAGCAACTGTGTTTTCACAGAGGAATACCAGCTGTATCACACCCCTTCCTTCTCAGGAGCCAGCATAAATATCCAGTGTGCACCAAAAAGATTTCTTCAGGAGCAGGTGACTATGCAACCCTTTCTGCAGCCTGCCATGTAACCTGTGTTCATACCACCAATTCCCTTATGTATCCTCTTCAAGTGACAGCAGTAAATAAGCACAAGTCTCTGACAGCAAGATTCACTTGGAATTAAATTCAGAGATAGGGAACTGTCAGCTAACTGACTTCAGTGGCATTGTATCTGTCGTTTGAATAAATTACAGATCACAGTATATGTTTGTTTGGGGGCCTGTGAGCAAGAGGGGTGGAACAAATTGGGGTGAATGGCAGAACTTTAATACAGGTTTTTGCACATTTTTCAACTGTCATGCATCCATCTTAACTGTGGTTATTTTGTGTGGCTGACAGCATTTCCATGTAAACTGGAATAATCTGTTGAAAACTATCTTTAATATAAAAAATATTTAATTGATTATACAATTAGATTAGGTTTAATTTACTCTGTTCTAACAAAGACTAAAATAGCTGGGTTGAAGTTTCATAGCAGTTGCCTATGCACAATTTACACTCTGGGACTGGTAGCTTCTCTTCAGATGCAGAGGAGCAAGACATCCCTCCTCCCTTCCATACTGCTTGTAGAGTGTGGTGCCCCATGCTGATGATGCCAGGCAGATTTAATTGTGCGTGCTCAAAGAGAAAAATGACATCCACGCTTGGGTTAGTGCTCTCTGTGGCAGGCTGACAAATCCCCCAGCTGTCAACTAACCTCAAAGGCAAGTGTACGTGGCTCCAGCTTATGTCTGCTTGCATTCTGCCCATAGGCATTTAGAAGCGGAAACTCATATTGGCTGCAACACATTCAGACTGCTACTGAGAGAAATGTATCGTCTGGTTTATGTGTTTCTGTCTCTATGGGTGACCCACACAATTAATGTTTATTTTTCAGACAGACTGTAAGCAGGTAAAGACAGCAATTTTTTTGCATATGTGGGAAGTGAAAGGGCATAATGTTTTTGGCTACGGATCTGGCCAAGCTGCTGATTACTTAGAGAAAATGATTTCTTCCTTGGGCTCAGATGGATTATATTTATATTTATATTTTTATATATAAATTGGGGCTACTGGCCAGAGAACTGCGTGCACACAAAATGGCCTTGCATAAATGCCAAAATATATGGGCAAATACAAAGAGGCAATATCGGAGACATAACTAATGCAATATAGGAGTCACAGAGGAGGGCTTCTGGCAGAAGCGTTGTCACTTGTGGTGCACTGCAGCCTGTCCATCTAGACCTACCATTACGCAGCACCTATGCTGTAGTGAAATAATCAGACCAATTTGCAAATGGGCAAAAAGCCATCTAAACAGATGGCTTTGACTGTAGGTAACCAGGAAACCATGCATATACATTAAACATGGGTTTAGGGAGCATAGGTCTTATCTAGGAACATCAAAATAACTGTCAGTTTTGAGATTCTCCGGATACTGTTGAGAATATATGCCATACCCATCAGACACCCACATAGGGTGGGCCAGAGCCAGCTCCTACAGTTGTGATGAACTTTGTAGGAATTACATGTTGGATATGGTCTCAGCTGCAGGTGAATCTCATGTTTCGCATGAACTTTGATTTTGTATTAGAGAGACAAAGAATGAATTTTGATGATGCGGTTGCATCCACTTAATTTGCATACCCAGCTAAAGCAATGTCTCACCCAAATTTTAGTTGATGGAGAGGGCTATCAAACCTACCTGGCATAATTGTCCAAGTTTCCTAAGTAGACAGTGATAGAGAGAGGCTTTGGATATGTGCAGGGAAAAGCCCGATATGTTTACATTTTGAATGCATTACAGTCTTAGAACAGGATCTTAGAATAAAGAAATAGCAATACATGCCTAATATCTCTGTTGACTCAGGATTTAATTCACCAAGCTCCTCTAGTATGGGGCAATCAGTGCTATTCTTCTTTGTTGCCACAATTCTCTAGAATTCACTAGAAAGTGAGAATTCCTGGGATCTTTGACTCTTCAGTATAATAAACTGCACGTGTTGACCCCATGAGTGCAGGTGAGTAGTTCTCACCATATTTTGAAGCTTTATCATACCACAATTCACTGTCGTGAAGCCACAGATAATACAAAAAAAAAGCAGCGAGTCAAGGAACTCCTCACCACCAGTTATTTTCACAAGCTTTGGGGTTTCCCACATACACAAGGGAGCATATGGACATTGTTTCTTTTTCAGTGCTCAAAATTGGTACACATCTAAAATCAATCAAACAAACAAACAAAAAAGGCTATATTCACAGTCACGTAGCTCGGCCTAAAATTCAATAGGTCTTCTGTGTACTTTTGGCTGACTGTAGGTTTTCTGAAGCATCTGCTCAATGGAAATATTAAACTAATTGGATTTTAAACTGCCTGAAAGTAGCCCCAAGGCAGCAACATCAGGATTTAGGGGAGATACTCTAGCTTCAGATAATCTGTGCAAATACGTGGAGCCGAGAGCTCCCAACTGATTCTGGGAGTTGGTGAGGATGCACAAGTGCCATGGGAGTTCTAATCCATTTCCTGTTTCCTTTCTGCTACCTTAGCACAGGAAAGGAAGATCACAGGGTAGAGGTGCAGGTATGTCTGTGAATGTGGTCCTCTCTGTTGGCAACAGACAGCTTCAGAAATTTCCAGGACTGTAGGGACTCTGCATGGGCCAGCTGTGAATTTGAGTTATTGATGCCTCTGGACCTTTGGAGAGCACTTTAAGCCTGCAGAGGAAATAACAACAAGAAAAACATTTCTTTTTGTGACTACTTATTCACTCCATTGAAATCAAGGAATTTGATGACTTAAATGCAAGGCATTAATACATAGTTATTTGTCTGTATAATTAAGATATCTGTAAATCTGTCCTTGTGGCAGCAACACTATGTGGAGGATGGTCTGCTTTTCAGATGATACATGGCTATCTTAACCATGTAAGGCATGTGTGTATGCTATGAAATGTCATCTATATAAGGGACTGAGTGAGCCTTATTCAGACTTCAAATTTGTCAATGTGAAGAACTGTGATTATAATTTTAAGTTTGACTCCCATAATTCTGCATTCTTAAGGTAGTTTGTGTTTAACCTGAATTATTCTCCCCTTAACTATGGAGTCGGAGGTAAGAGTAATCATATTTATTAATAGTGAAATCATTCATACATGCAGAAAGAACAGAAATTGGTACACATCAAAAAAAAGCACATCAGGACAGGAGATCAGAGTCCTTAAGGGATTGATTTATCCTTGACTTCTATGAGCCTTTGTTATGCTAATGATAGATATATATTCCCAAAACGCATTTCCTCTGTCTGTGCTTTACCCTTTGATTTCTTTATTAACTCTCCTCCCTTGTCACTATGTATTCTTCTTAATTCAGATCAGGTTTTGCAGCTTGCATCATACTTTGCTATTTTTTACCAAAATGGTTTATTGAGTTCTCTAGCAGTTTATGTGCTTTCCCCTTTTTGCCACAACCTCTCTGCCACTGCTGCCAGAAGGTCCCCAATTGGACTCTAATACTAATACGTTTCCTTTGTTCCTAGAGCAGTCAAGGTACCCAACCTAATTAATAACTCCCAACCCTTATTAATAAACATGATTTCAGTAATTTAGGGTAAATGTGTTCATGTACTCAAGAATACTGAATATTTTATCTCAATATGTAATTTTGGTTTTAGGCAGTTACATAAACATTACAATTTATGGTGGCCCTGGGTGCTACTGACCTTGCAAAGGTTGTAAATCCTTGGTATTACTGAAGTCAAAATGCATGGTTGGGTAAACAGTTATGCATGTGAGTGGTTAGCTCACCTACAGTGGTGGTTTGCGGATGTTGACCACTGTGATACAAGTGCATGGCACCCTTAGTATTGTCAGTAAATATAAGACCTATTTATGGGTAATGATGCTTTAAGGATATAAACAAGAGCAAAACATAAAGGTTAATGAAGATTATCAGCAGTAAGAATATTTGTAATACTATTAGAGAGCTATAAGAAAAGCTAATCAGCACAGAGCTTATTTTAATAGGAGGAGTAGGTTTTTTTCTGAAACAATATACTACTGCAGTGTAGGTACTTCATTATACTTCCTTCAGTACAGATATATCTTGCAACATCTTGTACTCTCTCTTGGGACTAGATATATATGAAACATCAGCAGCATAGTTTTGCTCATGTGCTAGGCTCTGAATTCAGCTACAATTAAATATTCAGCAGGATAATCTGTCTCTAGCTAGACTCATAGTTATAAAAAATTAATTCAGTGTAATGTTTCTGTTTAATGAAAGTGTTGGAGTGAGTATTTATGTTGAAAATTTCAGATTTCAAAATTAGAAATTATGATCTTTGTTATGTTTTTTAAAGGTCACAGAAGATAAATGTTCTACATAGAGTTAAATTTTTTTATTGAAACCTTTCTCTTTCAGGATACCCATCCCAGCATCTTAATTACAGTATTCTGTGTGCTTTGTTGTCTTGCCATTTCATAACACATTGTGCATATTTCCTAACTGGATGTACAGTAAATAACCTGTAGAAAAATTAAGGGCATTGCATAACAGAATAGTGCAGATCTGCAGATCTTGCGGTATATTATAAACTTAACCTGGATTTTGTGTTTCATCAGTACTAAGATTTAAAAGATATGTGTATCTGAGGAAGGAATATCAGCTTTGAGGCAATTTCTAGTAGAATTAATTTATGCAGCAATGTTCCAAAAGGGAGAGATTAAAACAGCAACACAGAAAGTTCTAATTTCTGCCCTTTGCAAGTCCTTTTTTTTTTTTCCTCACCCCTATATTTTTCTCTTACAAAATTTGCTTACATATTAATGAAGTTCAATCCCAGCACTGGAATCTGGGGGGTAAACTCAATCAGTAAGTTTGAAGTCCTAATTCTTATAAGCCACTGTGAAAAACAGATGATATTAAGAGAGGCACAGTAGATGGTACTTATTTAGCAATTGCTGTAAATGTGACCTCATTGATTCTATCTATGTTTTTCTCTGTGTTTTACAGAATACATTGATATAGTAAGATGGTTTTGCCTTATTACCATTAATGCTAGAAGGATAGAAAAATGCACAAAAGTTTTTGGAGATTGGTGTTAACTGAAAGCTGTTATCTGGTATATTACCAAATTAGGGATTGGTTTTTAATTATGATTCTGCTGTAAATGTCACGTGCTGTTTTGTATAAATGAGTTCTTTTCTGAACTTCAGAAATGTACCTGGAAACATATGAGGTCAGGTTGAATGGGGTTCTAAGCAGCCTGACTAGATGATGTCCCTGATTATTGCAGGGGGTTGGAGTAGATGACCTAGGAGGTCTCTTCCGACCCAAACTCTTCTATGATGTTACTCCAGCTGCGTTCCCTAGAAATTTAAAAGGAAAATCATCACCAGGCCTACACTCTCTTAGATCACAACAGCATCAGCATTATATCTTTAAACAGTTTTCCTGGACCTTTTCAGGAAGAAGAAAGAATGAGCAAGACCCCAGTTCCATCTCACTATTTGCTCGGTCTATAACTTGGCTAAAAAGTGGTTTCATTTGTGATGCATCCTGGACAGCCATCTACCCAAGAAGCAGCAGGCACTGCAGCATTTTCAGACCCTTGCATGACAGACAATAGCAGTTGCCTGTGGGAAGATGGAAAGACTGAAGGACTGAAATTCAATAATCCTTTCTGTTTTGAAACAGTAATTAGCTGTCGCATAGTTCAGCTGCAAGCGAGCCAGCTACTGCAGTGGGCTCTTATTGCTGTGATCAGCAGGCAAAGAGCTGAATACAAAAGGAAGGAAGCTAAACAAAGAGGAATTAGTGACTGAGACAAAGGTTGCAAAATAAGTAAATATTGTCCAATGTTATGTAGTTTGTATCAGTAAGAAAAGGAGATTCATGTAATGTTCTGTTTACTAAGCCAGCAGCAGAAGCTTGCAGTGTTAAAGTTGATACCCTGCAGTCTTACAATGGGCCTATTTTATATCATTTAACAATTTTATATAGTAAACATGGCTTTGTTACTTATGAGTCCCAAAGAGGCAGCTCCTTTCAGCATCTGTTTAGTGGATATACAGAATAACTGAAGGCTACATTCAGTGACGCTTACTGAGATTGGATTAAATCATACAATCAAATGACTCCGGTGTAATTTTTCCTTGCTGAGGTGCAATATAAGGTGGAATTTGTGTTTTAAGTGCATAAAGATAGTCAGGGATGTCTTCCAAAAAAGTAGAAAATATTTATAAAATGCATTTTTTTAATATAATTTCAAGTTGTTTGAGCTTGGTACCTCTTGTATGTGAAAGTCCATTTGCACCTGGTATAAAGTTATGTTTTTGGTGTCTATTTTGTGTTTATGCCTTTTGGGTCCTACATGATTTATTTTGTATGTACATGTTCTTTACGGCCACCTTAACTACCCATATAAATTTGTCTGTTCACATATTACTCCCACTGTATAGTTTTTCAGTGTGCAGATGATAATGCAGAGCAATTCACCCAAATACCATCCATGTAGCTTCTCTTTTGCATGATTTAGCAGCTCAGTCACAATACAAAGTTTCAGCAGGTTTCACCTTTTGTATTTCAGGATTATAATGATGAAATTCGCCAGGAGCAGCTGAGAGAACTGTCATATTTGAACGGTTCTGAGGATTCAGCACGTGGACGGGGCATTCGAGGAAGAGGGATCCGTGTGCCACCTGCAGCTCCTTCAAGGTGTGGTAACCTGAACTATTATGCTAATAACTTTAGAAAGTGAAAACAGTGGTAAAATAACCATAGTTTAAAACCTAAATGTTTTTCTTCTGACATCTTGTGTGGTTTGTGTTGTACCAAGTTGTCTGGTCTACAGTTTGCAGGCCACAGTGGGTGGTATAGAAGTATCAAACAACAAATCAGGACAGATTACGAAGTCGGTGAAAATATATTTCTAGGAAAGAATATGGTCAGTATGGTCAGTAGCACGAAGTCCTGAATCAATAGTATAGTCAGAAAAGATTACATAGTCTGGATGGAACCTCCTTTGCCAAATAATTGCTTTTTTTTTATCTGTGCATTATATCTATAATATATTGTTTGTTGTATGCATTATCAGTTTTACAATAATTTCATTGGCATCATCTAAAAACATTAGTGTACGAATGTTTCCTGAATCCTCCCCACTATTTTTTCATATATCAATAGTAGATAGTTCTGCTTGTTCATAAGGCCAGTGTATAATCTTAACACATTCTTACAGACTTATTTTTCACTATGAACTTTCAAGAAATTTGTTGCCTCAGGCATGTAAGTTACCTAGATACTTCTAGACATCAGTAGAGATCATTTCAGGATGGGTCCTAAGAAATCCACTTTTATTTCAGAGGAAATAGGATATGGAAGTGCCTTATTTTATGCTGCCAGAGGAGTTGTTCTTTCATAATTGAACTGGCTGATCTTGTGTTTGACCCTTTTTTTTTCCCCCGGAAGGTGTCTATCATAGTTTCCCTCAGTTCTTCTTGAATAGAATCTTTTATCCATAGAACAATGCACATACATAGGACTTTTTACACTTGTCATTCATGACCATCTTTCACTCAAAGTCTTTTTGGGTACAGAAACCGGTCTTCCTTACAGCTAAGGTCTCTTAAGGGCTTGACTTAATAATAGTGTTCAGAACATCACTGCAACAGACTGGCAGCTTTTAAATTAGGTTCAAAGCACAATCAGTGGAGTGTTAGCCCCCAGTTCCTGCAAAATACCCAAATGATTGGACCAGTTGGACACATACAGAATCTTAGATGCTTTCTCTATTTACCAGACAGAAATCCCAGAACAATATTAAAAAAAAAATTAAAAATATTTTTAAGAATATTAAAAAAAAAAAAAAAAACCCAAAAATTGCAACTGAAATATGTTAAGCTAAATATATATGCTAACAACTTATGCCAATAGCATAATTATATCTATGGTGGTACAGTTGATAGGCTCCAGGGATGAAATGCCATGCAGAGCAATCTTGACAGGCTTGAGAAGTGAAACCATGTGAACCTCATGAAGTTCAACAAGTGCAAGCACAGAGTCCCATTCCTGGGTAACAGCTAGTGTCAGTGGTGGGATGAAGGGATTGAGAGCAGCTCTGTAGAGAAGGCCTTGGGGATATTGGTAGATGAAAAGGTAGGCATGAGCTCACAATGTACACTCCCAGCCCAGAAGGCCAACAGTATCCTGAGCTCCATAACAAGAAGCATGGCCAGCAAGTTGAGGGAGGTGATTCTGACCCTTTACTTGGCTCTCATGAGGCCCCACCTGGAGTACTGTATCCAGCTCTATGGTTCCAAGCACAAGAAAGGTATAGACCTGTTGGAATAGGTCCAAAGAAGGGCCATGAAAATGATCAGATCAATTGAAAACCTCTCCTATGAGAACAGGCTGAGAAAGTTGAGGTTGTTCAGCCTGGAGAAGAGGAGGCTCTGGGGAGACCTCACTGCAGCCTTTCCAGATATAAAAGGGGCCTACAGGAAAGATGGCCCTTCATCTCTCTAGCCATTTTACCAGGCCCTGTAGTGTCAGGACAGGGGGCAATGATTTTAAACTGAAAGAGGGTAGGTTTAGTTTGGACATAGGAAAGAAATATATTTTTGATAAGGGTGATGAAACACTGGAACAGGTTTTCCAAAGAAGCTGTGGATGCCTCATCATTGGAGGTATTCAAGGTTAGGTTGGACAGGGCTTTGAGAGAGTCTTGATCTAGTGAAAGATGTCCCTGCCCAAGGCAGACTAGATGATATTTAAAGGTCCCTTCCAACTCAAACTCTGTGATTCTTTGATTCTAAATTTGGCTACACCACAAGCTAGTGCTATGGGTTTGGTTGCCTCATCAGGGAACAAGCCACAGTTCATACGGCTGCAGGAGACCTGAATTCCATTCACAGATTTGGATGTGGATGTCATGCATGGTTATACCTGGCATTCACAGTCTTAGAAAGGGCAGCACGCTCAGATGCATGCTGCTCTGAAATAAAACTCATTTTTTTCCCTGATATATCCCCCTTCTGTCATATAGTATAGTTTCAAGAACCTCTTTTTAACCAGTAGCAGCTTCTTCTGACCAATTCGTATAGCAAGGTGGATACAGCATAAACAAATGGGAGAATGCTAAACCTCACTGTGCTTGCCTGTATGTGTGGATCTCTCTGCAGTAGGGGAAAGCAGAATCCCATGCTACTCTTCCCTCATGCCTAACTAAATTAGATAGTAAGAAAAGTTCTTACTTTCCTGTTATGCTCCTGCTCTGCTTTGATTTGCAAGTTTCTGCCATCCTGCATCGTCTTCTGCCAATCACTTTCTCTCAATAATAAACATGAGAATGAGAGAGATGACTGCTCTTCTAAACTGAGAGAAACAGAAAAGGTTCCTCACGTTCTTCTTCTTGTAGAACTGCTTTGGAGTAACTGCAACTCTGTGAATTACTATGATCCAGATTTTCATTAGTACAAGCACAAGACAACCAGGTATAAAAGGCACCGAATGGCTTAAATATAATGCCTTTCCTTAATATGAGTTCAGCCTGAGATGCTGCCTAAAAGTGCTTGGCATTGTAGCTGCCAAAACACCAGAGTTATACAATACTTAAAATAGTAGTAAACAAAGACAAGCCTTTAAAATGGGGTAGCACTTGTATGTCCTCCCTTGCCATACACAGTAAAGTGATCACTTCTTTTTGCTCCCCTCAGGGGACGCGGGGGAGCAATTCCTCCTCCTGCACCTGGACGAGGTGCCCAAGCGCCCCGAGGAGCACCAGTCACCCGTGGAGCCCTCCCCGTCCCACCAGTGGCAAGGGGTGTGCCCACCCCTCGAGCAAGGGGCACCCCAGCTGTCCCGGGCTACAGACCACCACCACCACCTGCACATGAAGCCTATGAAGAATATGTAAGTAACCGCGTGCATTCATACCATATGTGAGACAAAGTCATGGCCAACATCAAGTACCTCTGAATTGGAAAACTCCAGGCCAATAATCCTTCTGTCTCTACTACTTACCATCTACTGGTGCATTACAGTCTAAGTGATGTGGTGTGGCTGCAGACCTGTGTTTTGGGTGATGCAGGTTTGTAGAATTCTTCACAGCTTAGTTTTGGATATGAGGTTGTGCTGGTTAACTCTCAAGGTATCACGGAAGAGCAATACTGTAAAGACTACTTAATAACTGAAAGTTGCTCATTACTGTATTCAAGTTCTTGGGAATAGCAGATTATTTACCCTTTTTCAGAAAATAAGCAGTTGGGTTCTTTTTCTTTTGAATACTTTTTATTACATATAAATATGTATATTTCTATTTAACGTTGTGTTACAGATACATAATAAATACAAATTCAGGTAATTTTCATGAAAGCTGATACAATGACACATGTTTAGCAAGGAGCACTGTTTACTGTCCGCTTTTCTTACAAGATGTTAAAAATAATTGTACTGTAAACATCAAAGCTTTCAAGTCATCATCATTAATGTTCCCTCCTGGAACTATCACCATAACAACAGATCTCAAAGTACAGGACAAAGTACCATCAAACATGATGTCTGACTTTTTCCAGCTGTGGCAAATCCAAAGATAAGATGAACATCCCCTCCACTCCATAATCCTGTCACTACTCCTGGTGACATTGAGAAGACAGAGTGTAATTGGGAAGATGCATTTTTATTCAATCATTGGTCTACCTAGAACATAAAAAAAGGGAATTGAAATATAAATTAGTCTTTGTTGGTAAAGCTTTACTCAGCCATCTGTATTTGTAGAGTAGAGATTATATCATGGCCACTTCAAATCAGGAACACACATTCTGTTAATGCCAAGAGTCACAGCTGAACAACATCTGCAAAAAAAGGAGGGGAAGGAAGTCACTTTCTGTTATTACACATTTTCCATTTTTAAATGAGATAAAAATCCTGCAAAAAAATAGAATTTAAAAAGTATATCCCTCCTTGATAGATATTATATTATCTATTAGTATCAAAATGTATTACTTCCTTTCTATGCAGAACTGTATCTTCTCCCAATCCACGAGTGACAAATTTCCAAAGAGAACATTTGTAATATAAGATTAAGATTATAAACTGAGTAATTTATTTTTTTCACCTACACTACTGATAAATATTTTACGGTATTAAATAGTTTTTAGGGAATATTTATTATGCTTTTCTGAATTGATAAATGTATGGAAAGTGGGAGGAGAAGTTGAGGAAACTAGGTTATCAATGTTAGGAAAGCATTCAGCCAGTTTCACATTGTGTTGAAATGTTTACACTCTCAGGAACACAAAATATACACATGGCTAAAGGAGTCATTTTAGTTTGTAATCAATTATTTCAATAAAAACAGGGAAATATGTTTGTGTTTCTATTTTGCCTACTTAGGTAGTAGCAAGAAACATACTACCTCATACGACAAATTCCGAAGTTTTGGAGATCCTTGTTTCTCCTATGTCCTTTCGACATCCCTATTCCATGGCCAGAAATATGTGCGCTTCCCCTGAGTGGCTTTCATCCACCATAGAATCATAGAATCATAGAATCATCCAGGCCAGAAGGGACCTCCAAAGGTCATCTAGTCTGACCTCCCTGCAGTTGCAGGGACACCCCCAACAAGACCAGGTTGCCCAGGGCCTCATCCAGCCTCACCTTGAATATCTCCAGGGAAGGAGCCTCAACCACCTCCCTGGGCAACCTGTTCCAGTGTTCCACCACCCTAAGAGTAAAGAAATTTTTTCTAATATTCAACTTAAATCTACCCTTCTCCAACTTAAGTCCATTGCCCCTCGTCCTATCACAGCAGGCCTTTGTGAACAGCCCCTCCCCAGCCTTCTTGTAGGCCCCCTGTAGGTACTGAAAGGCTGCGACTAGGTCTCCCTGGAGCCTCCTCTTCTCCAGGCTGAACAACCCCAGCTCCCTCGGCCTGTCTTTGTAGCAGAGGTGCTCCAGCCCTTTGATCATCTTCGTGGGTCTCCTCTGGACCGGCTCCATCAGGTCCATATCCTTTCTATATTGAGGGCTCTAGACCTGCACACAGTACTCCAGGTGGGGTCTCCCAAGAGCAGAGTGGCAGAATCACCTTTCTGGATCTGCTGGCAACACATCTATTGATGCAGCCTGGGATGCAATCGGCCTTCTGGGCTGCAAGTGCTCACTGCCTGCTCATGTCCAGCCTCTTGTCCATCAGCACTCCCAAGTCCCTTTCTTCACTGCTACTTTCCAGCACCTCTTCCCCCAGTCTGTATTGATAGTGAGAATTGTTCTGGCCCAGGTGCAAAACTCTGCACTTGCTCTTGTTGAACCTCAGGAGGTTCATCTGGGCCCACCTCTCTATCCGATCCAGGTCCCTCTGGATGACGTCCCTTCCCACCAGTTTGCCGTTTTGCAAAGGTTTGTAAGCACAATCTAAATCATCTTGGTACCATATGGATTGAGGTGATAATTAAAACACTGTGAATGTGCAGGTAGAAGGAAAAGTTCACTATCATATATCCAATAATGAATTTGTAAATTATATTTTAGGGAAAAATATTTTTGATTTTGCAGGAAATTATCAACATGGTTTTTCTTTCCAAATAAACCACTACATAACATATGTCTGGCTGGATACTAAAAGCAAGTGGATCTATTTGTTGACAAGCAACAAATGTCACGTGTAATTGTTCTTTCACACTGAGTCCTAGAGATGAGAAACTAATTTATACAATTTACTTTGCAATTTTTTCATGTGTTTATATTTTTCTTCTTTGACTACAGGATTTTACTGTAGTATCTGTGACATATCTCACACATTTTTTCACTCAATTTTTTCCCTGCTATATGCAGGCCCCATTAGTTTGATTAATTGTGCACATGAATGCAATGTCATTGATTGTGAATATCCCTATTTTTTATTTTTCTTTGTTCTATTAAAATATAGTCATTTGAACGCTGAGCTGAAAGTGAAGGAATAGAATAGAATAGCTGCGGAAGATTTTTTTAATGTTTAAACACCACTTCCTGAAAAAAAAAATCTTTAGATATTTGCCCAGCACTACTAATCAGAGATTGTATTGACTGTTTGACCTTAAAACATTTAACTATTCAAATCTGTTTGGATAAGCATTTAAAAGTTTAGGTTATTCCTTTGTTTGTAATTATCTAATATCTAAATATTTTGAGGTTTTCTGATGGCCTTTATGAGAGTCCATAAAAGAAAACGTCTAAAGGTTTCTCAAGAAAAGTGAAGTCTTGCCATTGTGGCAAATATATTCACATTCAACATTTTGAATGTCAAGCCCAACCAAAGGGAAAGCAATTTGGAACAACTTGCAGAAAAGAAGAGAGCTAGAGAGGGAAAGGGGAGTGGCACACCTTCACACCTTTTCCTTTAGTTGCTTGTGAAACAGATATATAGCTTTGATTGGGGGCAGCGTAGATAGTATCTCAGAGGAACTTCAGAAGACTACCCACAGCAAGAGGAGGTAGAGATATTGGAAAATATGTGCAAAAGGAAAGAACTAGTTACTATGTCAACTTTCCTCACTTGAAAAAATGCTCATTGTGTGTGAGTCTGCATGGAGAGGCTATCTAACAGCTGTTGTGAAGCTTGTGAGATAAGAGGGGTTGGTTGGACCAGGTTTGTAATCTGGTGAGTAAGGGTGCTGTTCAAAGTGACAAACCCTGTTTTAGCGTGACTAATCTGTACATGCTCCTCTTCTGCTGAAGGCAAGGTCCACCAGAGTGCACTATAGAGCAGAAGCTTGAACTGTTCATTATGAACTTCCCTAAGAAAAAGCTTCTTTCACAAAGCTGAACTTAGCCCGTTGTCATTGCTATCTGAGATACAATTTTACACCTGTAATCCACAAGCACTGCTATACGGACAATGTCCCCAGCTGCTGGAAAGGATTCAAAACTTTATTGAAAAGCAGCCTCCTAAACCTCAGGATCTTGGTTTTTTTTACTGAAAAACACACGTTGTGGTTCCCTGTTAAATGCATTATGGATCATACTCCTACTCCTTCCACAAATGCAGCACATAAATTAATTTGAATTATTGCTTAACTCTTCTTTCTATATATAGCAATACATGCCACAATCAGTTGGCAGCAGTGGCTCAGTCTTGAACTCTCCAGGAGTACCAATTATCACAGAGCTGTGTTGTTACTCAAAAGATGCTGAAGAGCTTGAAGTGGATGGTAGGAAGGGAGAAAATACCAGCAGGCTCCTTGGGAAGTGCTAGTGAAAAGATGGCTGTTCGGCATTTATCTAACCAATTTCATAAATTGGGTTCTGTCTCTTTGGGATTTATGAAAAAAAATTTGTAAATAAGGTTCACACGAATAGTCCTAGAATTGTATTTTAATTGCTTCTTTTAAACTTACATCTTACACAGCTGAGTCTGGGTTATTAGTCTTTTTTGTTAGATAGCTGATGTCCCATCTACAAATTTTACAGTTTCTATATCAGTGCACCGAGATAGAAAATGGTAAATGAAAATTACTTCAAACATAGTTTCAGTCCTGCATCATCACCTTTATTGACAGGGCCAATGGGAAGAATGATTTTACGCCAGTTTTTCATTACAAAGGTTATGATTTGTTTGGTTAGACATCTACTTTTTATCATCTACTCAAAATATAGTAATGAAAATTAACACTGCTATCATCTTTACAAATTGAGGGGGTCTTATGGAGTCTTTTCTCAACAAGAATAAGCAATTTTAAAGGCTATGGTCTTCTTGGCAATTTACAAAAGAGCAAAAAGAGAATAGAATTGACTGGTTGAGGATTATGATTTATACGGAAGTGAGAGTGAGAAGTGCTTGAGTATATCTTTTGCTGTAAGGAACGTCCTACCGAGGAAATAAAGCCAGTGTTCAGCACAATATATTTTAATCTCAGCATCCAGAATTTTTCAAGGAAGATTCAAGCTAAATGTTTAAAGGGTTCTTAGCCCAAATAAAGCCAAAACTGCTGTTGCTTTCAGACCTTGTTTTGGAAGGCATTTGACTCCAGACCTGTATTTCTGAATCAGAAGCTGGTAATCAGCTATGCAGTGATATTTTTCTTTACTTTTTTTTTTTTTAGAGCTATGGTGAGACTTCCTAAGAGGTATAATGTGAGTCTAGAAGTGACTTAACACTTGTTCACTTACCCCAAATGCAAAGAATTACCAATACAGAGTAAATTTGGGACTTAAATACACATTGCTTTTATATTTTATTTGCACTTGCATTTCTACCTCTGGATACAAAAGGGGACTTTTGCACAGAAAGCCACTCATCTTAATATGAATACTTAGATGAGCTTCTTGCTTTTACAAAAAAATACGTAATTTGTTTGCAAGAGATAGGCCTGTCGAGATACTGAGAAACCAGTACAGCTCCTAGGTCTAGGACAGCTAGATTAAAGAGCAATTTTAAATGTAAATATTCTTTCTTGCCTCTCATTTCACTGATCAAACCAGCCAAAAGCAGTTTCTTCTTATCTTCTGGAATGAGTGAGGAGCAATGCTTTTCCAAAGTCACTGGAAAAGAACCACACAGTAAGATAGATTGTGCTTTTAATGTCATGCTGTTCTTTCTCTCATTTCAAGCTATTTAAAAGGGAAGCAAATGCCACATTCAACTGTTTATTCTAAGCTCGATGCTTATTTACATTTATCCATAGTTTTCAAACAAGCTGAAAGAACTAAGCTCATCTTTATTCAGTGCCAACCTTGACAAAGAAAAGACTGACAATAAGAGGCATTTATCAACAGTTAAAGATTTTAAAGAGAATAATCAACATTTACATGTGACTGTGGTTGTGGAGGATTTGTTTTACATTTTAAACTGGAACTCTTAGGGTTCTTAAATCCATTCTATCTGCCATTTCTGAATGTAGATGGAAACTGCATATAAAGACCTTCACTTCCTCTTCATGGCATGTTTGTACATGTGTTAGAGCATTAAAGATACATTAAAGTTAGCTATTGATACTTCATTCTATTCCTTTTAAAACCCATTTCAATAGTCCAAGTAGGATATTCTTACGGAGAGTGAAGCACAGACAACTAAGACAATTTGTTCCAAACTTTAAAATAGTGAAATATATTTGATATAATGATAGTCAAAGGAGACCAGTTTTTTATGAAACTGATATTTCCAAGTTTTAAGATGTACCACTTATTTATTTCTGTGCCTCCTTCAGAAGAAAAAAAAATCAATGAAGAATGTACTGAGACTAAAGAGCGTTTGAATAAAGTTGAAATTATAGACATGGGAATCTGCATGGCTGAACAACATATTGATTAAATATGATTGATTACCTATTTATGCCGAAGGCACTTGGATGAAAGAGCTAAGCTATACTCAACTTACATCTGCTGTGACTTGAAAAATCAGATTTTACTTTTACCATAATAACAATAAACAGGATAATATTTATAATATCTGAAAGACCCTATTGAGCTTTAGAAAAATACTGTGTATGGTGGTTTGACAAAGGTAGAGTGGATTTATCTGTTGATTATTCAAACTTTGGGGGATTTGGCCTGTCAATAGTATAAATACACTTATTGCAAAATAAATGCAGCAACACAAATAAAAAATTGAAGTAGTAGCAAATTTTTTGTGTTTCTTCTAAGAGCAAAAACCACAGTCAGCATTAAACCTTCGTTGTCTGGGAACCTGTTGACCTAGAGTTTTTTGCTTACCTGTGCAACTATAGTTTGGATCTTATACTTATAGATGATATCTGCATAAATCAGTCTTGCCCCATGAAACCAAAGGAATTGCCTTGGGAGCAATGCCTCAACAAATTCGAATACTGCTTTCTTTGGATTCGTCACTGCTATGAATTACTCACAAATTGACAATGTGCTCTAAAGCAGACTTTATTATATAATTTTCTTGATTTGCTTTGATTTCATCATTATGATCATAGTTATTAAATGGACTAAACTTTACTCATAAAAGACAAAACTGTAACATCTACGTACAAATACCACAGAAAGATTTTGTGGAGGATAAGCTTTTCTGCCATCTTCTTTGTGTTCTCCTTACTTGGCAAAAATAGTTCTCTCCTTGACATCAGTTACCAAGTTTTCAGTTCAAAATTATTTTCTATGAGTATAAAAGAAAATGCTGATGCAGCCATACATGTTTTAGTATTATATATAATGTTAATACAATTAGAGCCTAATAAATATTTATATTTGTTATATAGAGATCTAAGTGAAGGGCATTTCTCAACTGATCATCCAGTCTTCATGTGGTCCTTAAATCCTCATACTGAATGTGGTGATATTCATAAGATCCTACATAAAAAAAATATATGGAGTATTCTCCATAGAGACAGAATTTGTCTGCATCACACAATGCACCATTTGGTCATTAAACAGTGTGATTGTTCATGAGCCTGTTGCCAAAAATACTTGTCTACTCTCACTTGGATCCATCAAAACTTGTCACTTGGCTATTTATCTGACGGAGAACAGTCTTGGTTGGTACAAAATAACTGCAGGCATTTGCTGGCAAAACACAATAATGTGACTGTAGGTTATGCTTTTTATGACAGATTGCAAAGTGAGTTATAAACTTATTTTTTCGTAAAATCTTATACAATCTTAGAAAATTGCTGTTAAAGACTTGGGACAAGTCCAATTTACTTAGAGCTGTTGAGAGTTTGTATACTGTGTGGATTCAGCTCAGATGGAAGGCTTGTGGCTTTTCTCTTTCACTACTCAGAGTTCCTTACCCAGATTTAGAGTCCACCGAGGTACTGAAAAAGTTAAATAACTTTGGACTGCAAGGTTTATCATGACTGGTGAGTTCCCAGGGAGCCAGACACACCACAGCTCAGTGGTAATAAGAAAAGCTCAGTGCAGGCTGCTATTTCTTGCAGTCTGGTAGGCACAGAGACTTCAGCTGTGCCAGGCAATTACAGAAGCTGTGAGCCCTGGTTTCAAGGAAGGGCTTTGGGTGGTGAGATGCCATGGTACTTAACATTATCACACCAACCTTGCCTCTAGCATACCATTTTTAATCATGTGGTTTTCAGCCTAGCCTTTTGGTAAACTCAGATTAGTGACTTTTTATTTCAGTAGCTAAACAATGTTCTTTATATCAATAGATTTTGTACAGCTAACACTGTACTTGTGATTTATTTATTAGGAATTTTCACTGTAGTTAAAACATGAGCTTTATAATACACTAAAACTCACAGGTTAGTAACTGTTTTATATTAATTGAAAACCTTAATGGGTTGTTCCAAAATAGTATTTTAGTTTTAATGGAATTTTAAGAGCAGGTATTTAAAAATGCTTCCTGTTGTAGGAAGCTTTCATCAGAGTTCATTTATGTTCATCACACATTTGTGATATTGTCATCTTGCAAAAAATACTTCTGCATAAAATTGCAGAGATAGAGATGCACATTTAGAAAAGGCACTTTAAATCAAAGATAAACATTACACTGTGCAGTTCTGTTTCATTCTCTGGCTGATGAGCTTTTAACCAGTTGCCTCTATCCATATGCTAAATGCTTTCTTAAGATAACTGAAAAAGAGGATTTGTATTTTGTACAATAAATGGCCTGAAAAGTAGTCTTACATGCCTAAAATCTTTTTTTCCCTCACTATATTCAGTGCATTTGAAACTCTCAATTTCAGCTATATATAAAAAGAAAAAAGGGTTGTGCTAGATTAATTATCTCAGGTACTTGGGTACAGACACACCTGTCCAGCAATATATCTGTTCTTTCTGAGTGTTTAAGAGAGGCTCCAATATATATGTAAGCCCAGATTCTCATAAGCATAGAAATTCATATATATACACCCTGTGTGTATATTGTTACAAAGCTGGCTTGTGCTGTGCCCCGGATGCAGGCCATTTGTAGACACACAGCAGCAATTCCTTCCCCAGAGGCAGCATGTTCCGTTATCCGCCGCTTTTGGAAAGAGGAGGGTTTATGACTCTCCAGCTGCCTTAGCATTTCCATTAAATCTTTGCCAGGATATAGAAATACATGCTTATGTTCTGATATGGATATGCATATATGTTATCTATAACCAAAGCACAGAAAAATGGGATCCATTTCTTCCAGCACGTCTGTTTGTAAGGACTGTATATCACACACAGCTCCTCTGCAGCCAGCAATGTACATGTGTAACTGTGCAAGGAATCAGTCTAAAGGATCAGAGAAATAAAATTTAAAGCATATATTTTCTGTTTCAATAGTACAGTTTAGGGGAAAAGTGTATATTTAGAAAATCAATACAGAAAGGAAAAATATATCAGCAATTATTTAAACAAGTAGTTTTACTTGTATAATCGGATGGACTGGATGAAATACATAATTTTTTTTCCCTCTAACTCCTTTAGCAATGGTCTTATTGAAGTGACTGGGAAATTCATAGGAATACCTCTTTTTCAGATAAATAGGTCAATGTCTCAGATATTCCTATTTTTAAAGCAATTAAATCAGTTATATTTTATCAAAGGTGCAGACTTAATGTACCTCTTTAAACTGTAGCAAAGCAGTTGAGAAAATTGGTCTCGTTATGAAACACAGTACCTTGAGTTTGACCTATAGGGTCCTTAGAGGGTGTAGCAATCACTAGAGGAGGGAGATGCAGTATAATGGCCCCGGGACAATAAACTGGATGACTAAAGGTGAACAATATTCTTTCTGCATACAGATCTGTTTTTTTTTTTCCTGATGAAATTAGGGTTGTCTGCATTTTAATAGCTTCTACAATCGTTATAAATCCTGTTCCTCATAAACACCGAATAGCTCTCTGATCTGACTACCTGCTGTTTTGTAGCTCTTGGTATTGTGTAAAAATCTGTGGAGTGCAACATCTCAAATCATAAAGATGGCAATGTTTGTTAAGTGAAATTGGATAAGTAAATATTTCATATACATCGGTATCATAAGAGTACCTTGGTAACCCGAGGACATACTCACTATCATATCCCGTACTGCCTTACGCAATAGTACTAAAGTAGTAGGCAGTAAAACTGCACTTAAGTATTTATCAAAATCAGTGTATCTGCCCAAGTGGAGTGCAGAGCATTACATATCAGTTCCTAAAAACGTATTTTAGCTGTAGCCTTGGTGATCATACTGTCCTCCAACTCTGCTGGGCCAATTAGAGAGTTTTGTAAAGAAAATATCAGTAATCCTTTAGAAATTGCACTACCATCGATTCTTTTGATCAACAAATGTCTGTCAGATGCAAGTTATTTAAGTCTGAATGAGGACACAGCAGCTTTGCTAGAAACCTCATATCCTGTTATCTTTTGTTTGCATTTTCCAGTCCCTCATTGGTGTCTCTTACAGTACACGCTGGCAACTTCAGACATGCAACTTTTTAGAAAGCTGAAGTTAATAAAACCCCAACCAGATATACTAAAAGTGATTTTTATTATGGGGCAGTGTATAAATTCATGTACTTTACTGAGGTATTTTAGTATTTTAGTTTCTCTTTCCCTGCATTAAAATCACATAGCTTTTCCAGTTTCCTTTCTCAGGTTATTTGTTTTACTTTTCTTTATTAGTTTTTGTTTTAGTTGTTTCTTTTTTGTTTTGGTTTGGTTTTTCTTTTTAACCTGAAGAAGAAAGTTATTAACACTATTAATCTTTCTGAAGGCTGAACAAGCACGTATAGGTGTGAACTGTGCACATTTGGGTATATTAAAAGTAAATTATCAAAGCCTGCTGCTGCACCATTTTGCTCAATGCTGGTTTTCTATGATCATGTGTAGCTCATGCACTTGTCTTTATCAAGATTTTGTGTGCATATACCAGTCCTCATACATGCTGCAGCTGGGACTTTTCTGAAAAAAATAATACATTTAAAAGAAAAGACATTGAAATTCAAACTGTCATTCTGTTTTACTGACCAGTTGCCTTCAATTATTTTACTTTTTGGACAAATACTCCCTGTATTGTTTAACTGACATGCAGAATTAAAACGTGTGCTTGTTTCTTTTAAAACAAATCCCATTTTAGGAGTAGATAATTCAATTTTTTTACCTATTTACATTTTCTTGCAAAAAAATGCCTTTAGAACCAGGTTTGGTTTGCCTTGGTTTGCTTTTTGCCCCAGTATGTATAAGCTTACCATGTTGTTTTAATTTTATTTAGTTATCAATAAAAATAAAAGAATAAGTGCTATTAAATTAATAATAAAAAATAAGTGCTTTTAAACTTAGTAATTTAAATAAATCTTTTAACTATTTTGCTACAGTTTAAAGAGGTACACTAAGTTTGAACCTTTAATAAAATATAACTCTTCTCGTTTCTTTAAAAATTAGAGTATCTGAGACAACATTGATCTGTTTATCTCACAAAGAGGTATTCATGTGAAACCAAATTTCGGAAATTGGGATTTCCAAGTATTTTAACAGAACTGCATCAGTTAACTAGATGATATGCAAATAAAGAAAAAGGATTCTAAACAAATAAGTCAACGTTGTGTAAATGGGGCTGTCGGGGAAATGCAGAAGAGGCCTGTGTTAACTTTGGCAAGTTAAATTTTTCCAAATTTAAATGTGGACACTGTAGCTAGGAGGAAAAAAAAGAGAAAAAATGCAGTTGTTTAGTTTCAGTGCATCTGTTAAATAAATTAGAAGCCACAATGCTTTTGTCATTTCTCAGTTTCCTTGAACAGCTGTTTCACTTTCTTCCAAGGCCACCCTTCATGCAAATACCCTAAACAAGTAAATGCAAAAAGTCATTTGGATCTCTTCTAACTTATTTCTCTGGAGATACTTATTATAAGTTGCCATTTTGGAAAAAGCAGCAGAAGTGGCTTGTATGTGCTAAACATCACACAGAGCAACAAGAGGGAAAAAAAAGTAATTTTCATTATGTTTTATTTGTTTCACTCAGGTTTCAGTTGTTTGTTTTCTAAGGGGTAAAAAATCTCTGATATGAAAGTGATTTGTCTTATATTTGCATAGTCTTACTGCCTGTAATAGAGTATAATTACAAGTGAGGTTACTACATCAGTTGTATCTGTAGTCTATAACTGTATAACTGAGTCAGTGGTTAGTATGTGTACTATTTCTATTTCCATGCACAGTGAAATATGAGGGGGAGTGAGAGCATTTTCCTCCTGCAGAATATGGTGCAGTGTTAGTATCCACCTGAGTGGGGTGCATCAGGAAGGAAGCTTTAAATGTCTGAAGGCAGAGGGAAAACTGAAAGTTAGTGTCTCACATCCTGGATGAAATGCTGGATAAAAAGAAAAGTGAAAAGGCAACTTTTACTCAGCTCTTCAAAATTTGTCTTTAAAAGAAAGATTTCAAGTCGTGCAGAATTTCTGCATAAGTAATGGGCATACCTCACCACCCGAGAAGCCTCAGTGTTGAGAGAAGAACTTTCCATTCTGCAACCCAAACAATGGCACCTTAATCTTGGAGAGCATTTTTTCACCCTTTTTAAGAGGACAGCTAAAGGGTGCTAAAGTGTTACAGCACTGTAGGTACCATTCTTGGGTACCACTCTTCATTACCTAAGTTTTTCTGCACATCATAGAAGAAAGTACATCTGTCTTGGATGTTGTTAATTCAAATATGGTCATTCTGTTTGCAAAAAAAAAGCAGACTTCTAAGTCCATAAACTATTTCTGAATACAGGACTTAAATTCTAAATAACTTTGCTTATATTTTTAGATGCCATTCAATTAGTAGAAAACTTATGGGAGAAAAATTATTCTATATTTAAAAATAATAAATCATACTTATTTGCTTTGATGAGTCTATTACTTCACTAGAAGGAAAGTAGACTATAATGTGGCAAGGTGTCAATACTGTTATGATAGTCCCTGACAACAATTGACATTGCTGAGGTGAAGTTCAATTTTGAAAGAAAATACATTTAAAGGATCTGCTTTCATCAGGACCGTAGTTGAGCTGTGTACAGAGCACACAATCATTCGTGTTGGAGGAAGGGAAATTTTATGAAGAACTAAGCTTCCACTCTATTTGGAAAATACCAACTCATCCATACTTGATCAGAATTCATATATTTGGAGATAAACAGGTCACTAGACCCAGTCTGAGAAACTGTTCAACATTTGTTAGAGCAGAAGTAATTGATGAAAGCTGAAAGATGTTAAAGTAAACTTCCCACTTTCAGTAACATGAGGCTTTTCCTTCCCTAGTTGGAGGATAATCTTGGAGTTGAACATTTACTTTAAAACTGTGTGTCTGCATTACCATGGTAAGTATGAGTGTACAAATTTGTATGACTTAGATGTTGAGTAGCTATGGTATAAAACTAGAACATTATTTGGGGGAAGAAGTTAGCCTTACTTATTATTCATATATTTTCTCTCTTCTCAAAATGATGAATACTGACATAATAATTTGTTTTGTAAAGAACAGTTTTGCTTTCCTAAAAGTGCTCATTAATTTTAAACTCTAAGTTTTATTACTGGAGGTTGTCTTCTCAAACTGTCCTGAGATTTGCTGACCTTCTTAGAAAAACAAAATGGAAAATCCAAGGATATACTTTGTTTCTAAGTTCAAAACGTTATGAACCTAGTGCTCATTTATTTCTTGAAGCCTGCTTGACACAGACTAGAATTTTATGACTTCTTTATCATTTCCTTATTAAGTAAAATAAAATCTGAGTCAATATCTGCTGAAAGGAAGAGAATATAGAGGCAAAGAAAACGAACACCAAATTAACAAAGCCAGTAGGATTCTCAGGATGCATACAGATTTGTATAAGCAATCTGTAAGTTGTCTAATCATCATGGTCCTTAAGACTGCATATTCAAAAAAATCCAAACCCAAACCCAAAAAACTAACAAATATATTGAGCTTTCAGAGATAAGAATACTCAGCATTTTGTGTCAGCAAGGGGTCATACAAGTCTGTATTCCATCTCCTGAGCAGATTTTGGAAGTATAAACAATGTAATAACTCAAAAATCCGTGAATGTATTACTGTAAATCTAGAGTGGCTCTTCTGAAAAATGAGATGGAGATCAAAGTGAGCACAGTTATATTTTTAGATAGAAAATTAGCTATTCCAAGCAAATTGCTGTCGGATGGTCTGAAGCAAGCTTTGGTCTCCTGAGATAGTTCTGGTTGGGCCACCCAGCAAATTGTCAAAAACGTTACTGTGTCATCTTATTCTTCTAAGCAGTAGGCTTAAAAATCTCTTCAAGCTGAGAGTAGCAGTAAAAAAATTCAGACTTTATGCAATCAATAAGTAATTAATCCGTTTTTGCGTGGATGGTATTTGAAGGACAGTGAGCGGAAGCTCTTAGGTGTTGCTATCCTTACTATAGTGGGTAGCTAGAGGTCAAGAGAAGGGGGAATCCAAAATTTGTGAAGTTGTCTTTTATTCCACATAGACTGGGGCTGCAACAGAAGCCATAAACTTCAAAGTAACATTTCACTATGTTCCAAGCAGGAAAGGACTTCCCTCAGAACTGTGGCGCAACCTGCTTTTTTGATGTGATTTCTGAATAGACCCAGTAAGCAGGATTAGGGTATCTCTCTCAGACAATGCAGAAAATGTAATAGATTGCTTAAATATTAGTATAATCCAGCTGTAACAGCTTGATTTGTTTATTTTAATTGATATAGTGCATCCAGGATTGTAGATTAGTGGTTTAGATTTAAATGTGCCTAAAGCAAATCACAAAAGACAAAGTGACTCTTTGGATTAGAGTTGCTTGTCCTTTATAGTCCTTGGATGGGTACAAGTATGGATAAATGCCCAACAAAAAGCCTTGTTTAAATTTTAGTAAGCAGCTGTCAAAGACACAGGAGCTATCCTTTTAGCAGTCCCAGAGAAAAAAAAGTTCATCATGTGTAATCTTTTAACTAAGAGGCTTATTGAACACAACAGGAATATAAAGATTATCCCAAAGTGAGCTGGCCACTGTATGAGTTGCCCTTGTGATTTACAGCTGCAATACCATGCCCTGCATGAATTGCATGACATAATAACCGGTCAGTTCTCAAAGCTATAGAGTCACCCCTTGAAGGTAACTGAGTCAGCAGCACATCGATGGTCATTTCAGGACATGACTGTCATCTTTTCCTTAATAGTAAAATGGTGATGTGATTTAAAATGTCATGCTTTAAGCATAAGACTAACACTCCTATTAAACTACAATACAGTTGATAGATCTTTTAAGATACTGTAAGTACTAATCTAGTTTGAAGTAATGTATCGGATCCATTTCAAAGTGGATAGATAGGAACTGACAAGGACCTATAAGCAGCCTGGAAAAGAAATGGGATGTTGTAATCCGGTTATTTAGTGAGATGTTAAATTTTTTTACAATCCTTTTCGTTCAGACATGGAGATCCAAAGAGTCTCCATCTTCATCTATGGAGTGCTGTGATTTAATTTTTTCATTTTTATTTAAGATTCCAGAGTTGTTTAGATATTGTACAAATATGAGACACACATCATTTTCCAGAAAGTTTCCATTGTATGTGAGAGTTTCTTGTAGGAATGTGCTGGTCCTTAATGTCCTCAGCAAAGGGACAGAGTGCCTCACATGAACACATTAAATGAAGCTGATTCTTTTAGATACAAGTTATCTCATGACAAACCAAATAGACCTTTCCTCTTGAAAGGAACGTTCCTCTTGATTACTTATCAAAACCCATAGAATTAACATTGTAATTATCAAGCATTATTTATTATTATTTATATGGCATAATAGTTAAAACAATAAAAATAAAATAACAAAAAGACTTTAAAACAAAGCTTGGGCCAGGACATGTACAATCTAACAAGTGGTTGAGGGAAGGGCGAGTGAAAGCTCACTGATACTGATATGTATCAGGTCTAGTCCTTAAGGGATTCATTTTGGAAGGATGGTTGGTTGAAAAGCTGATACAAAAAAAGCCAAGAAATTTCAAACATCTTGCAACAAGCAAATCCAATTTATGCACACAAATTTTAGACTTCAGTTTTTAAAAAGCCTTCTAGGAAGCAACTTTAAAAAAAATGTGTCTCTTCAAGGAATCTGTTCATCAAACTCTGGGCCTAAAGTTACTTTTTTCCTGTATTTTAAATTGTGGTTTTGCTCTGAATTAAAGACAACTCTCCCTATCCCCTGAACTTTCACATATCTTAAATCTAAATTGAAAAGAAACTTCTGGTTCCAAAAGTCTCTGATTATAGTCAAAATCAGTAATAAGAAAAGCTAGCTGCAGTGAATTAATAATGATTCTAACTTTAACATCCAAATATTTCTGTAGAAATGTCTCATCTTGCACTGAAATGAAAGTACTGATGTAGGCTAATGTCAACAGCAAAATCACTTCACAAACTGTTTTCCACCAATTGTTCCTCTTCTAGCTGCAAAAAGACCTACTTTTCTGTATAAAAATACACAAAGGTAAACTCATTAAGAAACAGAAACCTAATGGAAAAGTTAATCATCTTTAATCTGTACAGCAGATACATTTTCAATTTTCTTGAAAGTCAGGTCTGTAGCTGAAATTATGTAATAAAGTAGAAAACAAATTAAAGGAAAGGAACATTGAAAATATTGCTCAAAATATTAAAAAGTAAATTGAGAATTCAGGCTTGGATCTTAGGAAGTGAAATCTTCCATAAGGAATAATATTTAGAATTCAAAATTAGGATGTCACAGTCTTCAGTATTTGCCCTGGACTTCAGCCTCCTCATATTTCAGTCAATACCACAACAGCCTGCTAAATAAGCCATTGAAAGTAAAAAAAAAAAAAAAAGGTGGTTTGTTCATCAGTAATTTTGGTGTGTTTCTTTAATATTAGTAGAAAATAAAGATCACTTATATAAGAAACGCTCACTCCCAAAACATTTAGTATTCTGTATATATTCAGTAATATCAAATCACATTAAACTGTTCTGCAGTGGAATCAAATGGAAAAAATTACAGATGCAGTGCATCAGATTAGGTTCACAGGAACAGTATTTATATCTCGCAAGCAATGACATATGCTGAGAGCTGTATCCTTTCCGGCTTGTGAGGCACCATTGTTTTTTCCCCAAGATAAGCTCTTATTTCCTAAAATTGTAGCAAACAGACATTTCAAGAATTGTACAGTTGCAAGACTATCTCAGTCTGGTTTTGTACACATATCATGTATTCACTGATAATTAAAGTGTTTTGAAAGAGAATCAGTAAGATTAACATAAACCTCCAGACTGTACAAATTTCTAGTATCTAAAAGGAAATTGCTAGAATAAATCTTGAAAAAGCCAATTTATTCTGGATGTGAATTAATACACATGTATTGATTCGGGTTTAGACAACATGAAGAACCTGAAGGAGAACTTGCAGCAAGAAGGGAAAAGAGATATGAGGGAACAATAAAGACAAGGAAATCAGAGGATAAGGTCAAGCAAAGGCAGCAAACTTGAATTTTCAGAGAAAGATGTAAAGATGTTATTGAAATAAAGGAATGAAGTCTAAGGAAAGACAGAAATGTTTGGAACAGTGGAATAACATGCCTGTCTATAACAGAGAGAAATCAAAAGCCAACCAGCTGAAAGAATGAGAGAAAAGCAAAAAAACCTGCTATGCTTGTACTGGAGAAAAAAGGGTTACTCGTAAAGTGGAGAAAAGAGAACAAAAGTAATGGAATGGAAGAGAAATTGAAATAGGAGGCATGCATGGGAGAAGATACTGTGAGTATAGAAAAATAAGAAACAGTAGACATTGATATACTATGAATTCTTTCAATACCAAATAAAATTCAGTGGGTGCCAAAGGACTTAACAGGTTGGAGAATCATGCTTGAAGAGGGATGATTTTATTATAGTACCTGATTCTCCCTGTTAACTCTCCATGGTTTCTGACATTGTTTTCTTGCATTGTTGCCTTGTCAGTTGCCAAGTCCAGACTGGTCAACTACTCTCTCCTTCTCTTGCCTGCAATGTTCCACAGTTTCTCACATCATTGTCCCAGTAGTTTAACCTCAGGACAAGGCTGGCCATGTGCACACATTCTGTAAAACATATCTATATCTGAGCAAGACTGGGACGTTGTTCATCGTGGATGATACCTAGTACAATTCCTCTGAAAGTGTATTTCTGAAACATATAAAATTGAATGGTTCAATCAACCCGATGCATTGCAGAATCAGGCCTTACATGACTAAAACATTGAAGCCATGAGGTATTATGATGTTATGCATCTTTCTCTTTATGTGTCATATCACTAAAGACCAGCAAAACCCCAAATTGAATTTTTCTCAAAATTTAAAAATTAAACAAACAGACAGACCTTCACACTATATGTGATATACATTTTTAATTTTAGAAACACAGTGAAATTCTTCCTCTGGAGATACATACCTTTTCAACTGAGGTCAGTATTTTGTCCAAGATCTATACATTTATATTATTAGCAAGTCAGTGTTCACTGAGCTTCAGAAATTTTGAATTATTTTCTTTAAATATCTTAGTAGGCCATTATTTTTTTCCCAAAAGCCTGTCTCCCATTTAAATCTAAAAACCTCATCCTTTTATGAGACTATAATTTATGATGTCAACATGAATGAGATGCTCACTTTCTAATTGTCACAAGAACAGTTTAGACTACCCATTCCCTTTACTTATTTGGGTACGACTATTTTGAATAACCACATCTATTTCCTTCTGAAAACATACCAGTTTCATCAAAAACTGGCTTCTCTTGGGCTCAGATTGTAGTCCATCTATAACCTCTATCTTACAAAGTTTTAACCATGGCTAAAGAAGGGCTTATGAAAAAGAATGTAAATCAAATACTTAAACCTGGCTTAATAATACAGGTTGACCTTCAGATATTTTTCTCTGGTACAGGAAAGTGCAATGAATTAATCTGCTTGCTTGTTGCTGTTTTCAACTCTGTGAAGGTTGTTGACATGATTCAAAAAGTATCTATTGTTGCTCGTCACATAGATTGTCCATGTTTCGTGGCCTTTGTGCTTAATATCCCAAATGTTTGCATTATGTACTGACCATTCATGTGAAATTTATTCATCTATTATAGCATTTTGAAAACTTCATGTGCAATCTCTGATCAATCATGTCTTCCTCCCACTTCCAACACCAAGCACCTTGATGTTAATTTTTTTTTGCCTTGCTAGTGACTCTACTATAGGAGGCAACTCGCTTACTTGATTTTATGACATTTTTATTTACGTGTTTTAACCAAAGTGGCACAACTGTTACCTGTACTACTTTCTGCCAGGGAACTAAAATAACAGACACAAAAATAGGGGATAAAACAAAGCTAGTTTAATAAGAATCAAGATATGACAAGAAAGGTTGTAGGCATATTCCTCCTTCCTAAACGCTTCTAGTATTAGTGGTCACACAACTTTAGTTCTGGGAGCTCTTTACTCCCAGTAGTATCTCCCTGTTTTGCAATAACTTACACCAACCAGCAGTGGGAGCAGCAGAATAAAGTAGCACTACAGAAAAGTAAGTGGCGATTTACCTTCTATTCTGCTGGGATCTCTTTTAACACTTAGTTACAATACTAAATATTTTGAGCTGAACTTGCAAATCCTATTTGGATGTGGTCACCTGTATTTAAATTCTGGAGCCTTTGAGCAAGTAGGAGAAGATTTTGCCAGTGTTTTGAGTCCTTTGAAGCCCTATGGCATGTCGGAGAAGCATTGCACTGAACCTCATCTGAATGTATGCTACTGAGTCAGAAAGTTGGCCCAGAAAGCCAACTGTATCCTGGGCTGCATCAAAAGAAGCGTGACCAGCAGGTCACGGGAGGTGATTCTGCCCCTCTACTCTGCACTCGTGAGACCTACCTGGAGTCCTATGTCCAGCTCTGGAGTCCTCAGCAGAGAAAGGACATAGAATTGTTGGAACGAGTCCAGCAGAGGGCCACGAAGATGATTAGAGGAATGGAGCACCTCTTCTATGAGGACAGGCAGAGAGAGCTGGGGCTGTTCAGCCTGGAGAAGGCGGCTCCAGGGAGACCTTCTAGCAGCCTTTCAGTATCTGAAGGGAGCCTACAGGAGAACTGGAGAGGGACTTTTTGTCAGGAAGTGTAGTGATAGGACAAGGGGTACTGGTCTTAAACTGGAAGAGGGGAGATTTAGATTGGATATTAGTAAAAAATTCCTTCCTGTGAGGGTGGTGAGACACTGGAACAGGTTGCCCAGAGAAGTTGTGGATGCCCCATCCCTGGAAGTGTTTAAGGCCGGGCTTGATGGAGCTTTGAGAAATCTGGTCTAGTGGGAGGTGTCCCTGCCCATGGCAGGGGGGTTGGAACTCGATGATCTTCACGGTCCCTTCCAACTCTTACCATTCTATGATTCTATGATTCTGTGATTCTATGATTCTATATATATGGGCATCCTCACACTTTTTACTGACTTCACGTTTACTTTTAAAATACCATCTAATCACATGCATAGGAGGGAATAAATAGCTTTAAAAATATCCTTCACAGCCAAGTTCTGCATTTCCCCCTGCAGGATTTAAGGAAGGCAGTAGCTCCTACTCCAAAATATATAGAGGCACACGTGAAGATGTTCATTCATTGAGGCAATACTGGGGGGTCCATGACATTTCTGATAGTGGTCTAGTATGTGTTAAAGTGATGAAAGTAATGAGTTGCAAGTAGCAACTGCTGGATTGTATTGGGATAAAGACCAGTTTGCTGCATATCAGTGCTATAGTAATCTGCAAGAATAAGACTTAGGGAGTACATTTTTATTATTGAAGAAAAGAGAGTTCTAGTCAAAACTAGCCCTAGAAGAATTTCGGGAGGAGGCAGACTGAGGAATTGGTGGTTCTTATTATGTTTTGTGTAGGTGTAAGGATGAAGACACAACTTTTGCAGAAGGGAGGGAACACATAAATTGTGATAGTATGTGTGATATATAATAGTCCATAGGCTATTTCTTGGGCAAGAAATTAACTACATTTCAAGTGATTATTTAAACTAGCAGGTCAAGAAAAGGTGACATTCTTAGGATTGTACACAGAGACTGAATCATGACAACAGTAATACCAGAGTAATTCCTGAGAAAGCCTGGCACTAATGAGGAAACAAATAAGGTCACAGGAGTGCATTCCAGAAAATGTGAGAGCTGTTTGATACAGGGATAGTCAGAAGAGAATCCTAGCCACTAATAGTAGCAACTAAAGCAATACTTTATACTCCTATGATTTTTTTATTCTGAAAAATGTTGAATAATGTAATTTTTACAAAGGTTGTTAATTTTCAAATAGTTGTGGCTAACTCAATGTCCAGAGAAATATTTTTTAAAATGTAACACCAAAATGTGTAAGCCTCAAAATAAATCTCTGCCTTAGATGAAATGTCATTCCACAAGTTATCATTAAATGAATGACATGTTGTTGTCACAGAAAGGCGCTGTTTTTCAGGATTATCCAAAAATGAAACTACACAAGCTGTCGCAGTATGTTTCATTAGTGCTAGTTTAAGTAAAAGCTTGCACTGGCTTAAATTATTCCCTTTACTACAGTATGTCATCAGCAACAGGACAGATTTACAGGTTGTTGTTTTCCCTTCTCCAGAGCATTTGCATTCTTTCTTTAACTTCTCTAAGACAGTTGAAAGATATCCAGACTATAGTTTAAATTGCATTTCCAGTGATTCATTTTTCAACTCAAGTTCCTAAATTTTATACCAAATGCCTTTAAATGAAGAAAGTGGAATGAAAAATCCCTCTTATTCAAAACACATTCACTGTATCTGCATAAGCCCAAGCTTTTTATTGAGCACGCACTCCTTCATTAGTGATCAAAAGAAATAAGTGTGTTCCCGTGTTTTATGGAGGTTTAGATCTGCTGTGGTTTAGATCTGGCTTGGAATGGTTTAAATAAGGCTTTGGAGGCTGGACCTCTAGAGGAACTGTACATGTCTTTAAGCCTTTAGACTTTTCCTATGTTTTGTAAAAGTGGATGCAAAGAAGAAGACAGTTTGTCTGGGGCTGAGACCCTTGGGTTTGCTTTAGGCAGCGCATTTCAGTTCTTACTGTGCCCACTGAATCTATGCAGATAATAAAGGATAACACTGAAACAAAGCACATGCAGCTCAGCATGTCTAAAACAACTATGGACAGATCAGAGGATTAATTTGGGATTACCTGGGGACTTCTCACACACAGTACAAGGATCCAGTGGGCCTTATATGGTCACTGTTCTTTATCATGTGATGTAGAGCAATATTTAGTTAGAATGGGAGTAAGATTTAGTATGCTACAACAAAAATATGCAACTACTTGGTTAAAGCAAGGTAAGATTTACATTGATGGGAGTTGAAGGAGAATGTATTACAATCATCTTGTCTGACCTTTTGTGTAGTCATAACCACTTTACCATGTGCTTTTTGAAACATAGATATAAGAACTAACATAATGATCTAGCAGCATTGGAGCAGATCTTTTTTCTGTTTTATGAAGGGGTAAAACCCCTGTATTAACTGGTCCTCTGGTAATGTAGAAATACAGAACATACTTCCCTCACACCCCAGCAGCAATTTTAGCTGGGATTTATTGGCTATCACCCTCCCATTTAGAAGTACGGTAAAGTCTTCTGAGGTCAATCCAACCCCTGTTCTGCTGCTCGGCAGTTGCCTGGGGTCAGAGTCCGGCGCAGAGCACTTTTAAAAGGAGCTGCAGTTTCATTAACATGCAGTGCTGTTGTTAGGACTGAGATTCTTAAACATTTTATACATCTTATGATCTCTGCGTATTTGATCCTTTATTTTTTTCCCTGCTGCATCTAAAATGCATGCAATGATAACATGTTAGCTAGTCTGAGGTTCATCTAATATAAGTTAGCAGTGTAAAGTTTGACTGTCAGATGGTACAGTTCATAATGCATGCCTAATACGATTTTTTTTCTTTAAATTATAAATAAAAATTCCAACGTCAGTGTTTCAAGTTGCACCATAAGCCTGTGATGTCAGATGCTTTTTTCTTAGAAATTGTTAAGAGCTCCTCTCCAGGTCCTGCTGCTCAGAGCCCTTTGCAGACAGACACACACATCTCGTCCCTCCAGTAGCACACAGTCTACCACTAGCTGATGATGGATGCTTCTTCATGGGCAGGATAGTGTCTGCACTGTCCCAGCTGCCATCATCTCCCTGTGCTCCTTTCCTAGCATGCAGAGGGGCATTTTTCATGTTACCTATTACTTATTAGGGCAATTAAACAAACATGCTACACTTTAATTCATTTGCTTGCATTTCACAATATGCTTAAAAGCTATCTCAGACAGATAAGAAAAAAAAACAACCAAAATAACCATCAGTAACCAATTTGCTTTTCAATGTGGATTTCACTGGGAAACTGAATAAGCAATGGCTGTTATTTCCTGCGATAAACAGATTTTGTATCTTTGCATTGTGGTAGGTGGCAAAGGCTTCTCTTCAGTTTAGGAGGAAACAATTGACTAAATTCCATTTAAGGTTAATTCTAGCAAGGAATGCAATATAATATTAATTATAAATTTGAGAGCTTCTAGAAGCACATAGGCTGAGGGAGCTTTTTATGCAACTTATAATAAAAGGACAGTTATTTTCCTCTCATAGCACTCAGAATGGAACCATAATGGCTTAGCTTTGTTTAAAGCTCATAAACTGCAACCGTAAATCAGCAAATTAGCTAATGATTGCCTCTGGGTAGTGATACATGATGAAAAACAAATGAGGAAAGGTACTCATGCATTACACTTTGTAGCTACTGGAAAAATTGAAGTTCTATCTTCATAAAAAGACTGTTAAAGGGCTGTTATGAAGGGTTGTGCCCTGGTAGCAGAACAATTACTGCTCCAAATGAGCATGTTTTTTTAATAAATGCTACTACAATAAGTCTGCAGTTTAGTGCTAGAAGTTTTAAATGATTCATGCTGTAACTGAGAAGTTGTATCTGCAGTGGGAAACTGTGAATACTGTATACTAATACTATACTAATGAATACTAATACTATATACTGCACAATACTATATGTCCAGCCTGTTCTAGATAGTGCCAATTCTGAGTACTACAAATACTCATAACTAAATAGCTAAATAATATCACACATTGATATCACTATACCAATAACCTTCAGTGCGGAGACAGTAATGATAAACAAGACCTCAGACCTTTCAAACTAAAGGATTTACTTTGTGAGTAGCATCTGGAGTTTATCATATCAGGAAAGTAACATTAAAACAATTCTGGTTACACCCAAAAACTGATTTTCAGACAACTGAAGAATGTTATTGATAGAACCTTACATATTTCTGGCTTAGGTGGTATGTAACAATGGCAATTTTGAGAATTTGAATTTTAAACTTGAGCATCTAAAGAGGCAGACTTGCACTTCAAAGCCAAGTATAATCCTAAATATCGAAAATGACATCAGGAAGCTGTTGGAACAGGTCTGTTGCTATATAATTAAAACTAAAGAAATATACAGGCCAGGGAATAGTAATCTCCTGTCAGGGGCACTTGAAAGTGGTAAGGAAGCACCTTGTGCATTTGTCATTTTGTACAAAGACTATGCAAGATCTTCTGATCAAAATCTTAGATGTTCCACTCTGGTATTTAGAGGTCAGTATTATTAGTCAAAGCACCCTATTTTTTTACAGCATACAGCCTTTCTACTACTTCTTTTCTGGCAAATATCTGGCTCACATACATAGATATTTGGAAAGCTGAGTGTTCATCAACATTGATTTTAAATGATTTTCTTTTAGTACGTATGCAAGGACTACAGAAATCCCTTGGGATACACTTGGAGTACAGTTACGTATAACGAAAGACTCCGTCCCAGAACACTTACAGTCTTGAAGCCTTCATGACAAAAAATGAGCAGGGGTAAAACAAGGGAAGGACTTATTCTGTGGGGAGAGTACCATAAAGAAGCATGCAAGGCATACTTTTTAGTCCAACTTCATTTTTGTGGAGACCAATTTATTATCTTACATATATTACATTTTCTTATTAAAACAGAAATTGCTGTCTTTTGATATATTTCTACAGAAGAAGTGCTTTACAGACAACACATCTGTAACAAGTGATAGGTATATGAAAACAGTTATTTGTAGTGATCTAAGTTTACCAGTTGTCATCACTGATAGTTATATTGAATTTTATGGAACATAATATGATAGAGCATAAAACAGTGATGGGGAATTCTTTGCCAAAGAAATGAAGAGCTGGAACCTGAATCCTGCTCTCACAATACTGTAAATGTGGAGTAATTCCAGTGAAGGCATGGATTTATCACAGCAAGATTCAGGAAAGAGAATTGAGACTGTTTGTGACAGTAGTATAAAACTAATTTTTTCAGATGCGAAAATTCTCTTATGCTGCAGAGGTTTTTTTTTTTTCCATAATGCTCATCTAGATATAGTTCCTTGGATACTGATTTGAAACAAATAATCAGAATCTGTCTTCGGAACTACTCTCTCTATTGACTATATATGGATTCTAGATTTCTTATTAAGCATGTAAGTAAATTATATTCTCTTTTATTAATTGTCCAAACTGACCTACTTTTTAGCAAGGGGAACTCTCCTATATGCTACACCACCATGCAGAAACATCCCAAGTCCTGGGGGACAATAACAACTAATAAAAGTTGGTACTTTTTGCAACTTTTAAGTAGTTTTAAGCAGACTGTGTGGTGTTGGCAGTATCTTAATTGCCACATGGAAGTAAATGAAGTTGCATACTGAATAGGGGGAAGGGGGGGACGGGCTTTTACTTTTTTGTTTCTTTGTTTGCTTTTTAAATGAAAGCTATCTTTAAAATTAAGCAAACAAAATGTTAAACTGTGGTTTTTCTTCACAACAAATACATTTTCTACAAGGACTGCTTTTGACTATACATCGAAGGTACTTTATAGTTAAAAGAGAAATTGCTGGTATTTTAACATGTTAATAAAATACAACCCCAAAGTTGTCAACTGAGGTAACATATAGTGTGATATAGCAGAGTCCTGGGAAATATGCACTGAGATGTTACAAGTAATGAAACTAAACCACTGCTTTATATCAGTCTGTTTTAACAAGATCAAGAGCTGCAATATTGAACTACGTCAAAAATAAGAACCCATGTAGAATGGTCCTGGTCAAATAATATCCACTGCAAATTAAATTAATAATATTGACATGGGCAAGAAATTAAAGTGGTAATATTTGTATATTCTGAACTACTTTTCTTCCCATATGTGACTATGAACTCTAGTTTGTAACAAAATATGAGTGTCTTTGAAATGAGTTTTCCAGATTTAATGTTCCAAGGAGACTGGTAAAAGTAAGTTTGTGTTTTCAGATTTACTCATTTTCTTCCACTTGCACTTGCTGAGATCAATTACATGAACAGTGGTGAGTAAAGGGTAAATGGTTCTGTTACCTTTGGAAAGAAGGATTTCATGACACTGATTTCAGCCAGCTGCATAGCAGATGCTGATATAATGACTCCTTACAACTGAATCTGATGCAAGGAACAGAAGATAAATCATGAATTAAGCTTAGATCCAATGTTGTACACAATGACACCTGACAAAAATATAATGAGCTTGAAATACGTATGCCTAGTCTCACCACTTGGTCGAGCCTTTTTAAAAATGTAAAGCCTCTATAAAGTCTAAGTAGAGTAGGCACCTCTGAAGATCAAGAAAGAGTCCCTGTGTGAACGGAGAAGCTCACCACTGACCTGACTGGGCTGAAAGACATTCTAGGACATTCAATCCCCAAAGTGAAACAAATCAAAGTATAAATATGACCTTTCACAGATTTGCTGCAAGGGTGAGTTAATTCACATTGTATCTTTCTTAATATGTGTATATGTGTATATATATGGGTGATATTTTACTGAAGAAAAAATAAGAGAATTGTCATTCTGCAGTAACTTGCTCTACCAAACAAGAACACAAAATAAACTTGCTACAATGAGCATGTCTACATTATTGCTTCAGTCCCATCAGACACAGAATACAGAGGCAAGCCAAATTCAGACCTGTGAAGAAGCGCTTGGGCACCTTAGATCACTGATGTAGATATACCCAAGCTACACGCAAGATCTGTTTCATATCACTGGCCAAAATAGGGATCATGGTGGAGGAGGTCTGCTTTAGGTCCTTTACTTTAACAGACACAGCACAGAGCTGAAATCTGCTGTAGTGAGGAGTCTGGAGCAGAGTATCCAGTTTTATGCTCTGTAAAAATTGCTCTGTACATCTAAGGGGAGTCTTCTGCTGCGTCTTATTTCCTGAGGAGTGCTTGGGGACCCCCTGGGTGCTAACGGAGTAGAGCAAAAAACACTGCTGAGAGCAGCCCATAAAGTCATTGCAAACTGTCAGAAGGGGACGATTCCGCAGTAAAATTTTATCATCGGTTAAGGAAATATGCGCTTTTTTTCCTGTGGGTTATCATTTTAACACTGAGTTGGTTGTTTGTAATTAAGTAGCTGTTACAGGATAGGTGAGGAAATAGAGGTAAATATGGTTCAGCTATAACACAAGCTGCTGACTAATTTTTTATTAATATAAAAATATAAAATTAATTTCCAGGACAGTCTCAGCAGAATTGATATAAAGATTCTATTGAAAGTTCAACCTACCCTATTTGAAATCTCTTTCAAAAAACTCCTTTCTTCATTAAAGCAGTCTTTCTCATTATCAAGGTCTCAGTATTTCCTGGCATTGTGATATTTGCAGTGCAAATGATAGTTAAGAATTAGTATCACTATGAGGAGATGACCATAAACTAAAGTTATTTTGAAATTGATTATTTTTAATAATGAAACAAGCTAAAAAAGAAAAGCCTGTAGTTTTTAATTACTATTCCAAGGTGAATACAAGTATCATAAGTCCAAGTTGGATTCCCAACTTTGATAACAATATAATATACAAAAAAAATAGCTTATTATATAATATACAAAAAATGCATGCCTCTGCATACATCCTTATTTAAATGCACATATGTAGGATTTTGATTTGAACTACAAGAATTTGCTGAATTTATTTCAAGCTGAACGTGTATTAATACTTAAATATTCGGAAAAGGCTTTGACTTCATTAGCAGTTCTCCTTTGTTTTTTACTACAGCCAAAAAAGCCATATTGAAATCAAAGTAATGTATCATTTTAAAAGAGGCATGAAAAGAGGCACTTGTAGATTTTATTAGCAGGAAAAAGGTGGGTGCATTTGTGCACGGTACCCAGCCTCCACAGTCTGTTCCTTAAGGAAGGGCAAAGTCTGGGAGGTATGCAGCTGGAGTGCAGGCTGTATTACTTCAAGGGGATTTCTAGGATACAGGGCTATTTCAAACCAAAATGACTGGTGTTGTACCTGCCCATGTAGCAGCTTTTTGTATCATTAATAGCTGCCTTGTCCAAGAATCCTGAATGATTAATGTTAGAAGTGTGTATGCTAGTATTTCGTTTAATCTGTATTTAGATAGTATCTTACACTTAGTGACCACATGCTGTGCAAATAAGCAGCCCTTTGATTGCTGTGAAACTATTAGTGACAGTGATTTGTGAACAGAAGGGTGTAAGGTAAAGAGTGGAATGTACAGTATATGGGGAAAAAAAAGAACCAGAATATATGAATGACACAACATTATCAAAGCTATTTCAAAAGGATATTTTAGAGGCTGCAGCAACTGCCTGTCCTAGAATTTAATCAGAAACCAAAGCTTTGAAAAGACTCCAGAACTAAAAATGAAGGTAATATAAAAGTGTCACTCAGGCCAGCAGGCAATACAATTGCCATTTCTTTGACGAATGCTCATCACTCATTCTAGTGTCAGGTAATGACCATACAAATTGTAATTGTGTAGATCGGGCAAGATGTTTAATTCAAGCAATTGTCCTTGCTGTTTTATTACATGATTGTCTAGTAAACTCAGAAAATGTTGAAAGGACTGTAGTATTTAATAGAAAAAAAAAAAACTCAGAAATAAATGCACTGTAAAATAGGATTAATGGCATAAATTTATGGATTAGAATAAATCCTATTTATGCCTACTAATAAGACATTATAAAGCAAGCAAGGTTTATTTAATAGGATTTAACCTTATTTAATTTCCTTTTTTAAGCAAATATCCAGTTGACCCTGACATATATATTAGGAAAGCCAATTTGTGAAATGTTCTGTAGATGCACAAAATTTCTTGTGATTAAGGGTTGTGAATATACTTGACACAGTTGTGTGCAGGTCCAAGTTATTGATATTACAACCTTGTTCCACGATTGACATGCAGGAAAACCTGTCACTAAATTCAAAAGGAATTGTGTTTTTTCTATGATATTACCAGCCTGTCCCTTCCATCTCCTCCCCCCATTTTTGTTTAATTTATTTTACTTGGAAAGATTTGGAAAAGTTGGAAGTACAGTTGATTATACACCCATTAATATGATAAAATTTAGTTTAATAAATGTACTGTGTCTGTGTATATTTAATCATCTGATATGTTTATGTGTTTCTGGAAATAAACAGTTTTCCAACCAGCACTTTGCTATTCTGAGTCTAACTCATGAAATTAGCTTCAACTCTGAATTATGATAACAGGCTTTATTTTATATGGATAATAGACTTAATTAGCAACTTTCTTACAAATATCATTGTGATTTTATATTACTGAATAATAAAAGTTATCTTGTTTGCATTTGAGTAACACTTTTGTCTCAAGATAAAGGCTAATCATGAGGTTTAGGATGCCTATTTTATTTATTACTAGACGGAGTTTTTCTTCTGGGCTGTAAATTTGTTTATTTTTATCCAGTGTCTTCGAGCAGTGTAGATAAACAACAATCTTTGAAAGTCAGCTAATCCATAAAATTACTATGATTTCAAAGCTGACAAGATAGTAATACTCACAAATAAGTCATAGCAATTTAGGTACTTGCAATGAAGTTAACACCTTTCAGATATTTTTAGACATCTCTCTATTATTAGTCCTACTGCCCATGTGCCACCTATCTTGATAACCTTTTTTTTTTTAATTAGCGATAGACTGTTTTGGAAAGTCAGGCTTTCAATGTATTCTTTCTAGTTGCTTATGGAAAAGCAACAGTAAACTTCTTCATCAAAGATGGCTACAGGGGGGACCTGTGTCTCCTCAGATGCATAAATTAGTTCCCTGCCTCAGACGACCTGAGTACTGCACTAAGGAAGCCACCAGCACATGTGTCCTCAAGAAAAGTGTCACTCAATGTAAGCAGAATTCCCCTAGTCCAGAAGATTTGAGATTTTCAAAGAAAGTCCTCTCTAACAGGGCTTCTTTTTTTTTCCCCATCACTTTCAGAGAATTTTTAATTTTCCTTCTATAAATGTTTTTTGATGTTTTTCACTTTAATTCTGTTTCTCAGGCAACACAGGCTACAGGAATTGCTGCCAATATGTTGTTAACTATGACATCCAAAGTAATTTTCTTGGTATTTCCAGACATAAAGTTACTATCCCCACCTTCCATATGTCCTGTGACACAGTCCTGGAGCTGTCTGGTACAGTTCTCAGGAATGCTTTCATTTCTTCAAACACATTTCAGTACATAATATTTTCTTTCAGTACTCATGACATGAATGAATACAGTCGTTGTTTTTTCCAGGTCATTCCTGACTGATATTTAATGCCATTTAATTTCTACTTCTTCACATGTTTAGTAAAAAGTTCAACCATTTTGGATAGATGACTAGTAACTATAGAAAAGAAGTTGCACAGGTTGTTTGAGAAGTTCTTCTGGTACATTATTGGTAGTACTAACAGCCGAAAACTGCCAACTGCCTTTTCCAAGGAGAAGACAACTTCTAAACCACAAATAATTTAGTATTTCCATTAACTTATTAAAAACAGTAATTTACTTTTTCCAAAAAGAAAACATTTAGATTTTTTAAAATACACTTAAAATATAACAACTGAATATTCAAAAGACATTAAAATAAATAACTCAATAAAGGGTCATTGTTTGGGAGAGACACTTTTGCAGAACATCATGTCAGCGTTGTGACAACCTTGAGAAATAAACCTGTCACTAATTTGGTAATTAAATATAATTACCAAATATAATAATGAATTCTAAGTGTATTTTATAGGTTGTGGTAAAGAAAAGGTGATTAATTTTAAAAAATATTTGTTGTCCTAAGTCTGTGAAAGAAGTTAGCTTTTGATACAAACTTTTCTGTCAACATCTGATATGCTTATCTGTTGTAAATGACATATGACTGAAATTCAGTGGAAGTGTTTGAAAAATCCCTATAATTATATCCTTTGTGTTCATTATTGATAAGCGTAGGAATAACCTTCCATGCCTTTTTAGTTTGCAGAAGATCTTTGCACCATTAATTCTGCATGGGGATGGGTAGGGGCAGATGACTCATGGGCATGCTCTTGCAATCAGATCTGAGTGGCTGAACAACAAGCTTTCTGACCTTCTGCCCACAGACGCACACACTCTTTCTGTCTCCCTGGTTACCACAAGGCACTGGTGGGAGAAGGGTAGGGATGTCCCAATTCATCAATACCCCTTTATCCACTTGGCATGATCCAAAAGTTGATTCTCTTCAGCAACTCTAACAAACATTAATGTATCCTCACTGAGAGGTACGGTAGGTAGGCTGAATAATTTAGAAATATAAAACATAATCCTTTTCCCTACACCGCTGAATAAAAATTTTAAAAAGCTTTATGTTTTTGGTCATTTTGCTCTACACCTCCATGTTCAGACAAAATTACAATCTACTTCTGTAGCTCAAATGCTGTATCTGATTAGCTCTTTTAAATACCACTAAGTAGTGGGGCTTCATTTATTTTCATTCAATACGTCAACCTGTTGCCTGATGGCCCTCATGGAGAGGAAATATTGTGTGTTCTTCAACTTACACTCTTCTGGTTTCACATTAAAGAAGAAAGTAGTTCTTTTTAATGCTGTTCTCTTGAGTATAAAGAAGGTTATGCTGTAATTTATGTTGCACTGTATATTATAAGGTTAGAGCTATCTCAGGTATCTCAGATATGAACCTGAAGTTCTAGAAGAATAAATGTAAATATTATGTCATTTGTTCATTGATTATTTTCTACTGACACTTCTTCATACTTCCCCTTTTTTCCTTTTTCTTGCCTACCTCATCTTCTGCATTTTATTTGCTCCCTTTCGTCTTTAGTATGGTACAGCCATTTTTGTGAAATCTGACCACTTCATAAAAATGTGTTGAAATTGCTCTAGCTCAGATTTATATATCTTTCCCACCCTTCTGTTCTAATTTCAAATGTATCTACAGTTTTCTGTAGAAGAGTAAAGAGGTTTGGTTTTTTTGTATATATTGCTGTAGTTCTTCAAGTTTTTCATCACAAAAAGAGGTGCAAATTCTGATAGTTCTAGTCATTGTACATACACTGAAGAAAGATGGCAAAATCTGACTTAAAACATGGATTCATAAATCATTCTTTATTTTAAAACAGCTTTTCCCACAAGTGTACTAAATGTAAATTGCATTAATCATTTTCTGCATCAAACAGTATGGATAACATATTTTTTTGCTACATGATTTTAATTAATTCAACAATATGGTGCAAACTGAAGTTGGCTTTGCTGCACTAATCTTTTTAATAAGTATAACGGCATCTTTAACAATATCATTTGACTCCTTAAATCCTTTGACTGTTCATGTACTTTTGTAATAATTGGAAATGTCGTACCTTTACTTCTAACAGCATAATGTTTTACATTGCATCTTTCATGTTCTGAGACAGTGTACTTCACATCTACTTCTTTCTTGGTCCTATCCCTCCTTTCCTTCCCTAGAGTCATACTACCTGCAGTGGTGTTCTCCACATCTTTTGTTACAGCCATTTTCAAAGGTCTGTTTCTCTTCTTTAAATAAACAATAAAATAGTGCATACATGTACAGTGGGACAGAAAATTAAAATAGTAGCTGTTATAAAACACACCTGAGAGAAACAAAGTCTGAGCTAGTTAAGATGCTAGCAGATCTTTGTAATCTTTTATTTAGGCAAATATTATTACAGAAATGTAAAATGCATAGGTAAGCTTTAGAAAAATTTTAAAAATTATGTCCAATATAGGAAGATGTCTTTCAGTTTATAAATTTGAGTTTCCAACATATTTGTCTTACCATTTCATCTTACAGTGTCTATGCAAATATATATTTAATAACTCCACCCAAGTAATTAAATAAAATATTAGATAACACTCGACCAAAGATTAAGTCCTATGGCTTTTATTGCATCTTTCTATTTTGATAGTGATTGCTGATAATTGTTCTTGTGAGCATGATTTTTTCTGAACCCATTTTGTAGATTAATAGGTTTTGTTTTATCAGATGTGTTTCTGTAGCAACTCCGCCAAAGGGCAATTCAGATCTTGCACAGGCCAAATTATCTACAAAAATGTCTTCTTTTTTTTTTCCTCTGTTAAACGTACAACAAATGTAAAGCACCATTGCTCTCAAACTAGATATCTCAGTCACATACTGAAAACTTAAGTGGAAAGATTCTGGGCCTTTGTCAAAAGTAAAATCTGTGAATTATAATAATTAAGACGAAAAGTTATAACATAAGAATAGGGGAACTAAAATATGTTTCCGTGGAACAGAGAACTTGATTAAAGATACAATGAGTTGAAGTCTAAAAAAAATATTTTATGTTGAAGTTTATTGCTTGAAATTGTGGGTCTGACAGCATACAAAATAAGTTGCTTTTTCACTTATTTCTTGCTAATGTGTAGGCACTAATTAAAGTTGTGACCACAGAAGAGCTACTAAATAATAATGAATACCTTATAATTATCTTTGTTGTCTCAGAACAGATACTGCACTGAGAGGTGAAAATGAGATACAGATTTATTTGTTTTTAAATTGTCTCAGTAAATGTAAAAATGCAGTCTAAGGATAGATTTTAAATTTGTGTTAAGTTTAGGAAAGAATAAAATAAAAGCCTCAGAGATTATTTAGTTGCTTCCTAAGAAAATAACACTTGAGTTTAGCCTGCAAGAGAACTTAAAAATCAAAGATTAACCCAGTATGAATATCAGATTAAAAAAAGTCTGTGAAATGGTTAGTTTTATTTGCATCAGTGGAATGTTATAAAAATTATCATAATTAACTTTTTTAATTTACTTGCAGAGAGCTGAGGCGGTTTTGGAGACTGAGTTTTTCAATACTGAGAAAGCAAGGGATACTTGGAACTCACTGAAGGTTTCTGAGCAAAGTGAGTTCAAAATAAGCTAAACCATCAGGAAACATGTATGGTCTCTTACTAAAGTAAAATTTCATAAGAATGGAGTGCCAAAAATATTTACACCTGTATGTTACACCTGCTCTGCATTTAGCATGCAGAGAACATAGAAATAACTCAATTATAAAAGCCAGAGGGAGTATAGACATTATGTCTACAATGAATTAAAAAAACCCGCAGTGCCACATTCTTCCTGGAGCAGTGATTTTTCTGTGCTTAGAAAAATGTGATAGAAATGAAAGAAATTATAAACAGAATAAAAAAATATTCTGATGCCCATAGTCAAAACAGCTATTTATGGAACTGCTATGTTTTTTATGTGTGTGTATGCAGTTCAGGTATAGACTGTGAAAAGTGGAATCAAACCTTGGTTTTTAGGTTCTTTGGTTGTTTCAGTAAAGTACTTGAAGAAGTTGAAATACTTTTTTTGTGTCTGCAAAAAGGCATTTACTGCTACTTTAGCATGTTCTCTTAATTGTCTGTATTTGTTCAGTCTTCTCAGAATAAAGTCTTATTCTATTAGGCAAGGTTCTTTTACTAGTATTCTTAGTATTAATAATTGCAGTGTTTAAAGCTACTCTTTCCATTTCTGATGGATTTCTGATTTTCTCCTCTATTCACCAGTGACTAAGTATTTTCAGCTTTGAATACATTTGTGTTATGTGTGGTCAGAAGGAGGCTTTTTCTCGTTAGGAGTCAGTTGAACTTGTGTGAGATGCATCTAGCTATAAGACAGAGAAAATTTAATCATGTATTGACAAGTCTTTACCGTTCTATGCTAGATCTTAAATCTATAACCATGTCTTCAAGAGATTTGATATGAGGCTGACTATATTTACCCATGCAAGCATTGTAGCAGGCTCTAAAAAATAATTTGATACCTTGGTCTGTTGTGATAAAGGAACTAGCAGATGACAGTTTCCCAGACGGTGCCCCTAGACCATCTGGCTTCTTTGTCCTCTGAGGGAGGATATAAGCAGAGAAACAACTTTGTTCATTCATTTTTAGTAACCAAAGTTAAGACTATCTCAAAGCTGCTTTGAATTATGGTAGATCTATTTAAAAATAAAATAATTAAAAAAAAAACCCTAAACATATATTTTATAGGCATATAGCCCCAGTAATTGCTCAGAAAATACTGAAAATGTGCACCAGATGTGACTGCCATATTTAGTTGCCTATACCTGATGACTGTCTGATGCACTGAAACATTGCAGTAGAAGGGATGTCTTAGTTGATCTACTTTGGTCTTCATTACTGCAGTATACCTCTAATAAACCTTTGTGATGTTTATCCCTCTTCTGCTCATTTTCAAATCTTTAATTATGTCTTCACTTGCAATGGACTCCTAAGCATACTGAGGTTGCATCAATTTGGCTTCTAATTACATTTCTTTAATATAATTATTCTGTTTATTATCTTTCTGGCATACCTACCATCCCCAGCTTGATAAATTTATCAGAAGTGCTTGTAACCACTCTTAAAAGGACTCATTTACCAGGTTCCCAGCCACCCGTCCAGCCACCCGTCCAGCCACCCTGAGCACCTCAGAGTCCAAGTACAACAGCATGGTAATGGCCCTTGAGATGGTGCCTCTTGCTATCAAGTACTCACATTTCATTTTTTTAGGCAGGAATAGACCAAATAGTGAAAGTCTGGAGGTAATACCAAACTTCTGGAGAAATACTGAATGCTATGACTGATTTTGATTCCTGAGACTGAACAAATTCTTTTCCTTTATACATGCAAGTAATATGGAGGAGTAAAGAAAGTCATAACAAATATATTGTAAGACTTGCCATAATAAATTCCAATTTCTTTAAAAACATTGCATGTGATCAGTGAACCTGTTAATGTTGTCTAGGAAATTTATGTGTTCTCCAGCCAAACAGATTGTTCATCTCCTGCAGAATAATCAACTTTAATGTAATTTAAAACCAAAGAACTGCTTTAGCTTCTTATAAATCATAAAGAACTTGAACCCAAATTTGTAGGATAAATATGGTACAGAGTTTTTGCTGGATGCTAGCATGTACAACAAGGGTAACATATACAATTTTAATTGCTTTGGACAGTTGAAGTTTTAAATCGATAATGTTGCACACCACATGGTCAGCCTTGGGCACATCAGTACTCTAATTTCAGAAAGTCTGGCTCTTAACCAATGTTTTAACACTTGATTTATTTCCCATTCAAGTTGTGCAATAGAGCTAGAGTTAATTGGTTTTCCAAATGAGTGTTGAAAATATAAAGATCCAGCTTCATTAAGTAGAGGCTGTACTTATTAAGCACCACTGAGTTGTAAATCCATGTAAAGGTTAGAGGCTGAGATTTAAGAGACCTGTGTACAAAACCGCAACTTGAATGGGTTTGTTTTGCTTACAAATTATAGTTAATATCTGATAATTGACCCTGGCTGCCTTTTATTTTTAAAAGAGAAGTTAAGCCACGTGGAAAAACAAAAATCAAGCTAAATATATTAAAAGTAGGTTAATCTATTTTATTTATTTCATGTGATGTTCACCACTTATCTAAAAGGATGACAGTATTTCTTTGCAATCCCAGTGTTACTTTCTTTGTTTGTAAAAAGGAACAAGCCTTGTACTGTCTTTTCCTTCTGGTTAAAAGATCCTCCCAAGCACTTTGCAAAACCAGGAATGTATCACAAACAAATCATAGTTTCCTGGTTTCCTGTTCTCATGACCTACATGCTGTTGGAATGCAGCAATCTGATTCAAATCAGATTGAATCTGATTCTAATCTCAAAATTGTAATTCAGGAAACGAAGCTGGCAGGTATTTTTAACATTTAGAAGTCCTATCAAGGCAGTAAAACATGGTTAAAGGACTTACTTGGGTTTTTCTTAGGAGCAACTAAAGTTTATTTGCTCTTTTGTTTTGTGTGGATGTGTATGTGTGGTTGTGTTTTGGTGGGGAAGAATTGCACTCTTCCCTTGCATTACTTTATTTTCTTAAAATATATTCAAACTTTCAGTAAGAAAAAGTGTTTGATCTTTCCATGATATTCAAAAAATCATGGCAGTCAGGTGAAGTCCATGCAGACTGGAAGAAAAGAAACATCACACCCATTTTAAAAAGGGTAGAAAGGAGGACCCTGGGAACTATCAACCTGTCAGCCTCACCTCTGTGCCTGGGAAGATCATTGAACAGATCCTTCTAAATGCCATGCTTGGGCACACGGAAGACACGGAGATGTTTCGGGACAGCCAGTATGGCTTTACTAAGGGCAGGTCCTGCCTGACTAAACTAGTGGCCTTCTATGATAGAGTTACTATTTTAGTAGATAAGGGACAACTTGTGGATGCGATCTCTCTGGACTTCTATAAGGCCTTTGACACGGTCCCTCACAACATCCTGCTTGACAAAATGGAGGCATATGGATTTGATGACTGGACTGCCCAGTGGATAAGGAACTGGCTGAATGGTCACGTCCAGAGGGTGGTGCTCAATTGCCTGAGGTTCAGCTGGAGAGCAGTCACAAGTGTTGTCCCTCAAGGGTCCATGATATAGACAGAGGGAT
>VZRU01018717.1:156388-169479 GCA_013398155.1 Pedionomus torquatus
GGGAGACCTTCTAGCAGCCTTCCGGTATCTGAAGGGAGCCTACAGGCGAGCTGGAGAGGGACATGATAGGACAAGGGTACTGGTTTTAAACTGGAAGAGGGGAGATTTAGATTGGATATGAGGAAGAAATTATTTACTGTGAGGTGATAAGGCACTGGAAGAGGTTGCCCAGAGAAGTTGTGGATGCCCCATCCCTAGGAGTCTTTAAGGGCAGGCTGGATGGAGCTTTGATCAACCTGCTCTAGTAGGAGGTGTCCTTGCCCATGGCAGGGGGGTTGGAACTCGATGATCTTCAACGTCCTTTCCAACTCTAACCATTCTATAATTCTATGATTCTATGATTATGCACACCAAAATATTCCCATATTCTCTGCATTTTATAGTACAGAATACGTTTCTTACTCCTCAAAGTAGCTTATTTATAGCTAGTCCCTTCATTTGTTGTCTTTACAACCTGCTGTCTCTCTGCATTTCATGAATTATGATCATAAGTTACTTTTATGCATTTAAATTTGATGTGTTTTGTACACCCGTCTGAAGCTAAAGCTCATGGGGAGAGAAATACTGTGAGGTAGTTATAGCACAGTCAAATGGCTTGAGGCAGTGCTACATTTTGCTGTGCTGCAGTTTTCCTTCGCTAGGATTGTTGGCTTCCATCGAGGCAACTCTAAGAGAAAATGCAGAATTGGAACTGAATCAGCAACCTTCCTGCTTCTTCACATGCCAGGGTAATGAGCATGCCTGTCAGAAGGAGATAGCAGGTCTGCTGTCCCCCAGGAACGAGTTTTGCTATTGCATCTGACTTTTTTACAACTTCTTCACAGGTAATTTCCTCAATCCTGCCATGTGGGTTAGGCACAAATATACTTTCAGCAAGAGTAAGGAACTAATCAAGTTACCTTGATTAGTGGTGAAAATTTCAGGGGTGAAAAATTCCTCGCAGCACATGGGTACACCATTTAGAGCAAGAAAGAAACAGACATCAAAACGTAATATAAATATAAATTTATATTTTATATATAAAATTGTCTCATTTTGTTATGCAAGATGATCTGAATTAATTAGATCTCTGTGAGAATAAGAGGACATCAAATTAGAATAAAATATATGAGATGCAGTTACAGAAAGAAGATGAGAATATAAATATCTCCCAAATGGACATCCATGATATTCAAACACATGCATGCATACATACTTTCCTTGGGCTTTAAGGCATTGTTTTGATCCATGCTGAACAGTAAAGACGTTGTGTGAGCATGAATAGCATAAAATAGGCTTAAATTGCTTCTAAGTTTAACTAACAGTTTCCTGGAAATTCAAAAATTAGTGTTGAAACATTGTTATCTTTCTATATGATCAAAAGGTATGTTAAAAGCAAGTGTTGTTCTGCAGCACACTTCTTCATGGCATCTGTTATGCCTTTCTCCAAAGCAGCTGCATCCCAGGAAGTTAATCAGATACAGAAGTAGAAAGGGATATCCATCTGCTTACATGGAAGATCAGTCAAGTTGTGAAAAATTTTGTTGAAAGAGACTGAACAGACCACAAAACTCAGTGCTAAAGATGGACTGGAAACAATGTTGTCCTCTTCCCTCCCTACACGTCTAGGATTTTTGTTGAAACATGGTAAATAAAATTTCTTTTAAAAATATATTTGGAATAATGTGGAGAACTATAGATCAGCAAACTGGACATTTCTACTGGAAAACTGGTAAAAATTCAGAACCAAACTATCAGATGAGGTTAACAAATTAAGAAACAGCTTTGACACAAACTTGTACATGGGATACTTGGGAAAAATCAGTTCAGCCTATATAGAAGCTGTGTTTTCAAAAATATTTGAGCTCTTTACATGAGGCAGTGAAAAAATTAATAAGAAAAAGGTTAGTCCACTGACATCTCGAAGGCTGTGATTATGTTCTTAAAAAAAATCCAAACTCTTAAAGGTATTAAGCCATCATGTTATATGATGAAGAGTTTTCTGATAGTTTTAAATACTGAATAAAAGATAACAAAGTGTTCACAAATCTCATAGCTTGCCCATATATGGAATAGTGTAACTCCAATATAAAAGACTGAAAAATAAGTCTTTTTTTTTCACCCAAGAATCTGTCCCAGAATGTTACAGGTGCAAAAACGAGTTCAAAGTTAGTTAAAAGTTACTGCAATCATTCATGGAAGGTAGGTCCACCACAATGAGCACTTGCAACTACTGACATAGGAAGTCCTTGCATTACTTTTGTTAGAAGTTAACAGACTATTTCTCAGACTATATCTGAGAGATCACAACTGCATAGTTATTCTAGATGGTACTTCTGTCTAGATGTCTATACTGTTTGTACTTTTTCTCAAAATATTTGCTACCTTTTGCAGTCAGAGACAGCACACTGAACTAGTTGGAGCTTTTGTGTGGTCCATGATGTCTGATCTTGTATAGGGTGGACAATCAGTTTTCTGTCACACAGTCATTAATCAGTATAACCGCAGCTGTTATACCACAGTCCTTTACTACATTACAACAAATTGCAGTTGCAAAGACATGTTCCAGTAAGCAATTCCACTGCAATTCCTGTGGGCATGATGGAAATAGCTGCTATCAAAATGACAATGAGAATAGCACGTGGCCACTATGCACCTTAGCAGCACCTTGGCTTGGCACACAGGAATTTTGAAAGACTGTTACCTATCTTTGGTGGCTAGCATCTCTGCTGAAACCTAAATACATGTTTTCCCTACCACAAAACATCATTGCTTAGATTGATTTTGAAGATGCTTTTACTCAAGTAGATTTTTTGGAATATATTTTGTGTTGATTTTTAGTATTTTATGATAATGTTAATGTTCTGACATCCACAGAAACGCTTGAATATCTAACACCCCTTGTTTTCATAGTGATTAGTATTTATCAGTAGTGTTAGGGCCTAAATATCTTTTTTAATCTAGCTCTAAGGCCTTTGTGGGGAGATGTCGTCCTTGTTTTTCTTAGTTTGCTTGTGAGATTTTTCTTTTACCAAAGGTTTTCTTAACATCCTTTTCACTATTTATGTGAATAAAAACCTAGAAATCATTGTTTTCATCTTAGGTCTCCAGATCTTTTTCTTTTTGTTTTGATGATCTTAAAGGTCTTTCCAACCTAAATGATTCTATGATTCTACCTCACAAATCCTCCAGACTTCTGCTTGCTCCAGACTTCGGTTGTTACCTTCATCTCTACTCCTAAACTCTCTGCCTTAAAAAAGGAATTAGTATTTTAAACTTTTGACAGCCTTGCTCACCACAGATCTTAAACTAAATTTGTGATGAAAAAGACAGAATAACATAATATTTTAGTGGAAATGGAAACAACCTTGGCTTTTAAAAATATTAACCAAAACCAAGTGTGAAGGTAAGAAACAAGCTGAAAGTTCTACAAAGGCTGTTTTTGAAGGGGGAGACAAGTTGAATTTCCTGGTCACATTTAACATTATTATCCTCTGAAATTTAATTTTAAAGGGTATCTATATAAGTAGTTGTTTAGAGCAAGCAAACTTCAGACATATATACATCAGTTCTCCTGGCTCAGTGCTGGGTGTCGTCATCCACTAATGGAAGAGAATGAATGTGATGTGAGATTAATATAAAAGATAAAATATATCTTTATTGGCAGAGAACTCTTCACTATCATTCTCTTTGGATGAAAAAAAAAAAAAATCCCACCTATTTTCAAATACCAGATATACTTAGGTAAATCGTAATTTTCTCACAAACCAAACAGTAAATATATTTACTATTACTGTGAGCTACTCTTGTCAGCTCTAAAACACACTGATTGACATCACCAAGTATACATACTTGTTTGATCATCTTGCAATCTTATTCATTGTTTTTTGTTGTGCCGTTATAAATATGTGATCAAAGAACAGTAAATGTAGGTCTGAAGGCCAGCCTACAGCTTTTATGTGTTAGTGAAATTAGATGAGGAAGTGTTTTGACAAAGCAAAAGGATATTACATCTTTCAAGTTAGCTTAAAACTGTTCCAAACCTAAAGGATAACTTTGAAAATCTGTCTGGTGTTATGAGACAACAGGGAAGTCATATGAGTGTAGACTTAAGTTCATCAATATAGAAATTTATTTCAGTGCAATTTTAAAACATCTCTTGCAACAATAAGTTGCATGTTCTAAGGTGATATAAGCCTGCTTTTGTTGGCTATGGACTTCTAATCATGAATCTTAAAGTCTTTTGAGCTGATAAAGCTGTTTGAAAAGATATTAATAGGTTTATAAAATAGCCTTTGAAATAGCTTTAATATCTAATCTGCTCTTAAAACTGATGTAAACAAGAAAAGACTCATGCCATTTAGGAATGCAGTGATGTGATTCTGAGGTTTTTTCATGGCTCAAGACGCAGATTTTTGCTTTGATTTTGAGCATGTTAATTACATTACACTTCTAAATTCTGTTTTCTGCATCTGTAAAATAAGGCATAGCAATAATTAATTATATCACAGCTTTGCTTGAAATTTGAAGCCTTTAATATATTAAACAGAATCAGTATAATTATTTATAATTCAATAGTTTTTGTTATAAATAATAGCAAATAGAGTATAGAATATTCTGAATTAATAGAATTATAGAATTTCTGAATTAATACCTACAGTTACATTTCTGAAATTTAAAAATGCATAAAAATCCCATTTAGTTGTGTTTCTGTATTTGATCCCCATGAGAATTTTCCAGTGGTTTTAAGGAGGAACCACACTTAGCTCAGTGAATAACTTCTTGTTCCTGTGTTGTAACTATGAAAATATACAGACCAAAATCTCAATGACGTTTATGCCACATGGTCTGCACAATCCAGGAGATGGATTAGCTTTGCAGAAAAATATTTTTCTCTTCTACTTGTCATCTTTGTAATCAATGCTAATTTCTATGAAAAGCAGAGAAACTGAATCAGGAAACAGAAATACACTGGATTTTGCTCTTGCTTTGGTCCTTTTCTGTCCCGCTCTCCAGACATTGTTCCCCAAGACTGTAGCTTTGCATGGGGTTGTGATTCAAGTACAGGATCCAGCACTTGGTCTTATTAAACCTCATCCCATTAGCCTCAGCCCATCAATCCAGCCTGTCCAGATCTCTCTGCAAAGCCTTTCTACCCTCAAGCAGGTCACCACTCCCACCTCACTTGGTGTCATCTGCAAACTTACTGAGCACTCAGTCCCCTCGTCCAGATCATTGATAAAGATGTTAAAGAGAAGTGGCCTCAACACTGACCTCTGGGGGACGCCACTCATGATTGCCAACCAAATGGATTTAATTCCATTCACCACCACTCTCTGCACCTGATGTTATAGAAACTTTACATAGCATGCTTGAATTTTGCTCAGTTATGACTAAATACGTGTAAGTATCCATTAGGGATAATTATCACTTACAGCCTTAAATGTCCTCTTGCAGATAGAAAACTGAGGAATAAAATACCAATTGAGGAGAACAGATAATTTTACCTTTCTGTTCTAAGGATGTTAGCATGTTGTAAAATAACTGCATACAACTCAGTTACTGGACCATTGCTTGCAATCAAAAACTTCCTTCTCCAGGAGTATGTCCAAAAACCAAATTTGGATAGTCACGCTTTCTTTGGCAACCACTCTTTCCTGAATTAATCTTTAAAACTGGAAAAAAAAAATCAAATAGGTAATAGTACCAATATCACAGAATAGCTTAAAGCCTTATTGTTGTAATATCCATTCTCATTAGAAATGTAGCTTCATGCTAAAATAGGTATCGAACTAGGGTTGCTTCTTCACTGGAGTGTTGGGGTATTGTGCTGTTTTGGAAAGAAAGAAGTGGCATCAGATGTGTTTTGTGGGTAGACTGACCATGGACATATGTATTAGATATTCATGGGGCATGCCAACTGGTTTAAAACCTTTCTGGATGATAAATGGAGAAATTCTCTCTAGTGGATACTAATTAAGTATTAGTAGTATACAGTTGCTGAGCTGCCAGTTCTGCCAAGACTGAAGCAGCTGCAAGTCTGCACAGAAGAAAAGTTTGAGGAATATAAATCTCAAAATCTTAGGTGCTTCACAGTTTTGGATGTATAGGTAGGTAGCCTCAGTTTTGGGGGATCAGAGCTTAAGACAGCTCCCAGCTCAAAACACTAATGTAGCTCTGCTTTTCATCTCCAAGGAAACCTCATAATTCAGGTTCTGTTGGGCCACCTGGGCACAGGCCCTGATGTCATTTGAGAACCCTACATCAGTCAAGATGTCCTCAGAGGACCAAGAATGTCACATAGGACCTAGAAGAGACCTCTGCCCTGCTGGATGTGGAGGCAAAAGCCAGGATATGTTAGAACATCTAAAATGACAGTAGATAACTTCGTGCAGCTGCTGAATTAAGCTCTCAGCGTCTGCCTTATGGTCAGATGTGAAGCATCTAGTTTTCACACTGGTACCAAAATGAGTTGGTTGTAAACAACTGCACTAAATTGTGCTTTTGACCTCCAGCAGACACTGATGAGAGACCTCTTTCAAAGAAGAAATTGTTGCTTATCCAAATGAACTTTAATTTAAATTTTTTAATACTGCTTTTTTCTTAAGTAAGCCTACCCGTATTAGCAAGTTAATTTTAAGTTGCTCACTACACTCAATTTCTCCACTCCACATCTTAAAATACAAGGACCCCTTTGATCCTCAGACAATACAGATGGGAAAACGGACAAGTGTGTTGATTTTAGTTTCTGCAAGAATACTTGTAGTTACATCTAGCTGCTCTGTTTTTCACACCTGTGCTAAAGGCAAACATATTTATCAAGCTGCCTCAAGGTCAAAATGGAGATACAGCTTTCTTCAGTTGACAAGATGATTACAGTTTAAAAGCTGAAGACGGACTTTTGATCACAAATGATGCAATCCTTAATGTTTACTTGAATACAATAATTTAATCTTATTTCAATCATCCTTGCAATTAAGTTCTATAAATGTCCTTGCTATATTTTATAATTCTGAGCTAGGTTCTAGGCTACCCAGATGATCAGGGTGATGCTCAGGAGTTTACCAATCACATTTTGCTGACACATCTCCATTTAATAACATTTTTATTAAAGGAATTAATACTGCTAGCTCAAATGACTCAGTTTCTATTTAATATTAATGCTAAATAGCCAGGTCAATATTTGGTATACCTGCTCTTGACTGGCTACAGGTATGCACATAAATATGGAAATCAGGAGAATAGCTTAATTTTTTATGTTTTTGGAGACATGCATTGTGAGAAATAAGCATCAGAGTTAAGTCAGCTTCCTTTTCTTCTCAGATGCATTAACAGAGTGAGACTCTTGTAGAGATGGTGGCTTAGTTTTAAAGACATTGAACTTCCAGCTGTGGTTTTGCTAATCTACTTAGGCCTCTTGCAAGGAGCATTCTTGGATGCAGCATGATGGGATTCGGATGTGTCAAATATTTTCATGAGCCTGACATTGATATTTCTTATGATAAAATTTGAATAGAGAGAATCACTAGTAACAAAAAGAGTCAGCTTTCTCAAAATCCATATCCTCTTAAGTGAGAAATTTGTGGCAGTCAGCAAGTATATTTTTATGTAATTATTTCCTTCAGTGTTCTAGTGTCTTCAATATTTAGTGTTGAATTTTACAAATTTATGAACATATTAAATACAAAAAGTAGAAAGAGTTAATTAATTTTTTTTTTTAAATAATGTTTTGATGTTTTACATAAACATGCATACATTTTTACACTACACTTATTCCTAGTCTTGGGTAGGAAACAAAAGACCCAAAAGCCTCCCATGGATTTTCTGTTTCAAAACCCAATTGAGTACTCCAGTAAAGCACTATATAAAGTGCTGGCACCACCTTTGTGAATCACTGGGATTTGATTATTATTTTGTTCCACATGGATTCCAGAGTCATTGACCGTTACAATCACAGCTAAATCGATGTCTTCATTTTCTCCGGTGCATTAACAGAACAAGGACATGACAATGAGGAGATAATACTGCCATTGTAGGAGTACCAGCTGAATAGTTAGTGATGAAACATTACCAATATGAACCATCTCTTTTTAGAAAAATTTTAGACTTTAAAGAATAGGGCAGTATCTTTAATCTCTGTCATTAGAGCTTGTAAAATGAGAATAAACTTGTGCTCACTTTTATCAGTATTCAGACTCTAAGAGTTTGTTGGCCTCTTCTCTGAACTGATAGTGAAAAAATGTATCCATATGCTTCTCCTTTTCTACTTAAATAAATACCAGCTTCTCCCCTTTGACTTCCTTCTTTACCTATGAACACTCCATCCTTCAGAACTTCAAAAACTGACATTGTGGCTTTAGAACTCACTGCCTAAGACCTGATAGTAATTTCAAAGAATTCAATTTAAAGGCTTCTTTTAACATTCTTGCTCTTTAAAACAAAGATGTGAAACATGAGTAGATTTTTATCTTATCCAGGGCAAGGTATTATCAGGACATAAACAAGATAAGAGTGAGTGTCTAAAGTGCTAAAACAATATTTAAAAGGAAATAGTAATTAGCACATTATATTTTTTCCCTTGCCCTACTTGCTCTTCCTGGAATACAATTGATTAGGACATATCGCAACTTGTATTTTGAATCATAAAAATATCTATCTCTAAAAACAAAATAAAATAAAGAAAGAGAAAAAGCTGAAAGTTGTCTCCATAAAGATAAACAAAGGCAAAAGCTAAGGGTCTTTTATGGCATACAGGAAAAAATATAGAAAGAGAACCTCTTCTATGAGGGCAGGCTGACAGAGCTGAGGCTGTTCCGCATGAAGAAGAGGAGGCTCCAGGGAGACCATAGAGCAGCCTTCCAGCACCTAAAGGGGACCTGTAAAAAAAATGGGGATGGACTCTTTATCAGGGAGTGTAACAGTAGGACAAGGCAGAAGATTATGAGGAGAGAGGAGATATTTATTAGCTATTAGGAAGAAATTCTTTACTGTGAGGGTGGTGAGTCACTGAAACAGGTTTCCCAGAGAAGTTGTGGATGCCCCATCCCTGGGACTGTTTAAGTCCAGGCTGGATAGGGCTGTGAGCAACGTGGTCTAGTGGGAGGTGTCCCTGCCCATGGCAGGGGGGTTGGAACTCAATGATCTTTAAGGTCCTTTCCAACCCAAACCGTTTTATGATAATAACTGAAGATATGACCTGAGTGATGCCTCATGAAGGCAAGCTTGTTTTTATAAAATCTTGGCATTTTTCTGGAAAGGTGGAGAGACAACAGACATTTTTTGTGTAGAAATTGCCTTCATAAGTTTTTGCTCATGTATATATGTTTCTATGTGTTGCAGAACAGGGATGGGATGACAGAGTCCTCCCTAGAAGAGTAATGCAAGTTGACTTGGCATGCAAGATTTAAAATTTAAACTGTTGAAGAAGTAAAATCACACAGAACTATTTTCAATGTCAAATGTGGACCTAAAAGGATTCTGAGCTTAGTGAGAAATTCTAAAGAATGACAGCAAAATTTATTCGTTCTGAAAACCAGCAATAACACAAGATCTCAAGTACATCAATCAAATGTTCCCTGGAATCCATATTGTGCTCCAGCTTCTACTGCCAGAGAATAATCTCTTCAAACATTTTTGTTTTTCTTTTAGAGGGTAGTCTGGCTGCCACATTTGACACTATTGATCTCACATACTTGTTAAAAAGAGGAATTAGAAATTGCTTCTCACCAAAAATTTAAGTTATAGTGAACTTTTTTTTTGCCTTCCATCCTATTTAGTGAGCCTCGAAACCATGTACACTCCTACAGTGAAACTGAATGAAAGGAACGAAAATATTGCTGTTACTCAAGAGTGAGGTAGTTGCCTATTTATATATATGAATTACACAAATTTATATAATTTGGGATGTATTAATATACATTATACAATAGAATGACCTATTTCTTACAAAAAATTAGATTTCTAGAGTGCAAAGCATTTTTGTAACTATATCAGATGTCATGATTACAGTGATCAGCTAGAAACCTTGCTTTTGGTTTGTAGGAGCTCATCAAAGTCTAGAACAGCACCTTTTCCAAAACATTGATAAGTGTAAAGTAGAATGATGAAGTTGGTATGATTATGTTTTCTATACAGTGCTTGCTAAAACACTTCTATATTCAATATCTTGTTAGTTTTTGATTGGCAAATATACTGAAATAAATAGTTGAAAACAAATGGAGATATATGGGTAAAAAATAAATTGCAGGCTAAGGGATGGACTAAGAAACATTGATGTATCCAGGTCCCTTTTCAATTACAGTGTTTGACACCATCAGTAGACTGCATAGTGACTGGAGCAGTCATGGCCCAGGATGATATGCACAGTTTTGGGAATCCAGCTCTAGACATACTTGAGAAGGTTGCTGAACTCTGCTTTTGGTGTCTCCATTGGCAGTTTTTGGAGTAGAAATATTATCAGATGTGACTTCTATGTGGTAAATGAATATCAATACTAGTATAACTGGACTGATTGGCAATCCATCAATATTTTTAATTTTTTTTTTCTTCGTTTGTTCACAGGCTGTACCAGGAAAGGTCAAAATCACTATGCTGAGATTAAGTGCCACAATAAACAGGGCTGTTGGAGTTTTTTACCTTTTTAATGTTTTTTTCTTTCTTTTTATTCCTTGGCAAGCATTAGAAGAATCACCATAGATATACAACTTAGTGGTTTCAATATGTCAATTTTACCTGACTCCTTATCTTTTATGCACTTAACTCAGTAAACATAGCAAATATCTGGTTCATATTCTGAGTTTTCAACCATGAATGACAGCTGGCAGGTAAAGACAAAGATAGACCAAAGCAATTACGGCTGCATGGTAGAAATAGTGTGGTATTCAATATAGGAAAGTGTTATACCTCCTTCCTTCTTGTATCTTGCTACATTCTAGGATCATGATGCATCCCTGTTTGCAACATGACCGTCAGGCTGCACCAAAGTCTAGGAATATGCCATACTCTATTTTTATTCTCTATTTAATCTGGATTTTGTTATTGCAATCCATATCTGCATCACCTTGCCTTAAAAAAAGCTCTACAAATTTGATCTGGTGCACAGCACAAAGGCTTGCTGAGTAAACCGAGTGTCTTGCTATGAAAGCCATATTCTGACGTTTGTGTGGACTTTCTTTGACTCTCTGGGTGGATTTTAATGTTATAAAATTCCATCAAACTTCAAGGATTTAATTCAGGCAGGTCATCTATCACCACCTGAGAGCCACTTGTGTTAGAAGGCTTTCACTTTAGGAGGCTAGTCATAGTGTTTGACAGTCTTTGTCCAAAGATGACTAGACATCTTTTCCAGCACATTGGTTTCTGGACCTAAGGAAAAGGAAGGAATTTGTGGAAGCAGGAATCTCTATTGATCCTAAGATTTTGGGGCTCTGGCTTCTTACTGTGCTATCCGCTGATCAGTATATATTTGTCTGTGTCAGGGTTACATTTAACTTTGAATCTTTATATTTGAGTTATTTTTAAACAAAAACAGAAGACTATAACACAGACATCAGAGAATACTGAGAATATTGATTTGGAAGAATACATCTCACTGGTAGAATGAGATATATTTGGTCATATACGATAAAGTTAGTAGAGGTGTCTGACACAAAAATCTATTAGGCTGTCAGACAGTCTCCCAAGGGAAATAGTGGAATCCCTACAACTAGCAATATTTAGAATTTGATTAGAGAAAGCGCTAAAAATGTGCTGAAATGAGCAATCATATTTGACAAGAGCTCCTAAAAGATGATTTGTTCTTTTCCATCCCTAATTTCTGTAATTACATGCTTGAACTTAAGGCAATAACAATTTAAAGACTACTTCTAAGTATTTCAGTATTAACCACTTTTTACTGGTTTGCTCATTCTTATATTCACAAATGAGAAGTCCCATCATGTTTTGCATGTTTATTTTTAATTATTCCTGTACAAGTTTCTACTTGCTCACTCTCCTTATGTATCTTTTAAAAACAAGGAAAAAAAAAATCTGTATTACCTTTAAACCTAGGATTTTATACATCATGCTAAACTATATTTCCTAGTCTGACAATATCTGTTAGAAGATTAAATACTACAATTAAGAAGATAGTGTGAGTAAGCACTTTTTTTTATTATTATTTTTGCATGGACACAGAAGAATTTCCAGGAACATTTTCATTCTAATATGGTAAGCAACAGTGCAAACATTCCTGTATCCACTGTAAGCAGTACTTGTATAATAAATTTAATTATTATCATAAGCAGGAAAAAAAAGTTAATTTCTTTTGCAACTGATATCAACTTCACACTTAGTTTCCTTAGTACTAGATTAATTTTCATAACTATAAATCTAGTTATACTTTTTCAAAGTAAATTCCATTATGTCAGCTCTTCAAAATTTAAGTTTGAATGAAAAAAAAACATTTGATCAATTCAAATATATAAATTGATGACACATACTATTCAGGTTGTATCTTCAAAAATTAAACCAAAGGTTTCATTGTGGTCTTTTATAGGGTAAGAAAAATAAGGGTAAGAGTTAAAATATATATGTGAAAAATCAAAAATTATGCAAAATGCATACACTGCATAGGTAAAGTTATTTAATATTTATTGTCCAGACTTTTTTTTCAGAAATATTTTTCTATTAAATTAGATTATTGGAAATATGTGATAAACTATCTTTATAACAATATAGGACATTTGGAATTTGATTCCACAAGAGATAAATTTTATGAAAAAGGTGTGGGGTATCTGTCAAAGGTTAGGATATAAAGATTCCAACAGTAAGAATGCCTAAATTCTCATCTAGATCTGATTCAGGACTAATAAAAAAATAATTTTTTATTTGCCCTATGTTTTAAGCACTTCAAACAATTTTGTCTCTAATTCCACTGTGAAGTTTTGTTGGTGTTACGTATTACTAATTCATGAAATCCTTAATTGTTAAATATGTTTACATAGAGAATAATAACAGATTAAAAACAATGGGATTGCATGCAGAATTGACCTATGTATTTTATTTTATTTTATTTTATTTTATTTTATTTTATTTTATTTTATTTTATTTTATTTTATTTTATTTTATTTTAT
>VZRU01018717.1:169513-181596 GCA_013398155.1 Pedionomus torquatus
TTATTTTATTTTATTTTATTGACATAGAAAGTACAAGGCTATTTATGTGGCGTTTTTTTGTTTTAATAGTGCAGTAAAATTGGACAGATCTCCTAACTGTTAATCATGTAGTTGTAGGAAGACTCCTACAACTCTTTTCCTCATAAATTCAGAGGCATGGGTAGTATATAGAGTTTGAGGATGTATTTACTAGAGCACATTATCTTGCATTTGGCTAAATTGCATTTAATCTGCCTATTTCAAACATTCATAAAACATGAGACTGAAATTTGATTTAAAATTAAATGCAACTCAAGGTCCTGTAAAGCACCTATCAAAGCATTTCTGCTCAAGAGTACTTAAGCATTTACTTGCTCATTTATAAGCTCTGACAATCCTGTGGTCCAGTTTTCAAAGGGTTAGAAGATAAAAAATAAAATTGCTTGTAAATCCCAACCATTCAACACCTGGAAATCTCATTTCTTTTATTATTACAAAGCTTATTTAAGGTTGGAATTATTTACTTTTAAGGCATTGTGTCTAGGAAGTCAAGCCATTGTGAAATGCTTTAAACCATTAATAAATTGCTAAAATCAGACGGAAGAGTTGTCAGTCTTTAGTAGATACTTGTAATGATTTTTGTACCTACAATACACAAAACCTTACTGCTCCATGGACAGATTTTATATCTGCTCCATTCATCAGTTATACAGCTTGGGGAGCAATAGGATGTACAGTCAGCTCACCATCTGCTTTGCTTGAAATTTTGGAATAAGTAGTATTACATATGATAAAGAGATTAAAACTAATAGTGGATGTATTACAGCCCATCTTCCCTTGGCAGCCACAGGCTGCTTTCTACTCTATTCAGTTCAGTTCATGGAAAAAATAAATCTTTTATTTAAATGCGATGTATTGTCACCAGTGTCACTTGCTACTGTAATATATTATCACTCAAGTACTATGTAAAGCAGTACAAGTCATTGGTAAAAACAACAATTAAAAATCCTGTCTTCAGGGATCTCAGAATTACAGACAAGTGCAAAAAAGCAACTTACTGCAGATACATAAAGAAGATATCTTTCATCTCCAGTTACTGTTTATTACTAAAATAAGTCATCTTATTGTTATTGCAAGAAAGAGTTATTTCTGTGAGACACTCCTTTGCAGTTGAAACAGGGTAAATGATTGACACTGAGGGTAGGATACCATTCCATAAGGAAAGCCAATATAAAAAAAGCACAAGTGAAATGAGAAATGGTTTTAGTGTTGATGGTAGCAAGGTTAGGAGACGGGGAAAGCACAGGTAAAATGAATGTAAGCAGCAGCTGATGATACAGAGCTTTCACACATGAGTTAAAAGTTTTAGTGTAAGTTCATAGGTGAGATAAGAGAAGGGTTTGAAGAAATAACGACGTTAATGTTCTAGTATAAAAATTGCAGCAGTGTATTATGCTGTAAACTATAGTCTTGTAAATGTGGAAGGAGTAAGAAAAGTCCTACTTCTATTTGATTTTCTTTTACATTTTCATTGTGTTCTGATTTTCTTTTTCAGTACACCAAAAAGTATTTTCAGTGTTATTCATTTTGCATTTAGTTGAAAAATTACAGAAAAAAAAATATAGAGAAAAACAAAACAAAACAAACAAACAAAAAAACCTACCCCCTACATTTAGGAGAGTACACAGCAATTTCTTGATATGAGATCCTGTTTTGCTGTGACTCCTTTGGCACTGCACATCTATTTGCTTCTGTGGCTCATTTTTATCTTGCATAAAATCTATTTTTATCTTGCATAAAATTAGTTTTAGGACTTCTGGATAATAAGCTTGTTTTATTTGACTCATTCTTATTACCCTAATTGTTAAACATGAAATTTATCTAAACCACTGAAATATGAGGACACAAATCTCATGGCTCATGTTCTTTGCTTTGAATTTGCCAAATCGCTGTGACTGTGAGTATACTGAAATTTCAATTATATGCCCATGACTATGTGAAAAATGTTCGCTTTATAGCCATTCAATTAGAAAGGTGTTTCCCGTTGCTGGTATGTGAATAATAAGACTGATTTCTTAAGAGGTCAAACGTGCCGAGATTACTTCATTGCCTCTGGCAAGCACAGCTACTCTGGGTTCTCAGCACTGTAGACTCTAGTTCATACGTTGCATTTATGAAGTCCATAACGTAAAGTTCTGATTTTTTAATTGATTAGTATTCCCATTTTAAATCCAGCATTATTTTTATTACTATAATTTATAATTTTAATGGATATAGTGCCACTCTACTTGTCTTTGCGTTCATCTGCAAAACGCTTGGTAGATCCCACTAGTGTAGGGAATGTATATAATCTCCAACAAACTAGTAATATCTAGTTTTAATTTATTCTGACACTGGAGGTGTAGCTGAAGAATCCAAGGCCAGCTATGGTAGCAGGCATGCATACTTATGGCATAATTTAGTCAGAATTTAAGTTTCTAGGCATAAAATACGATTCTGGGAATCCTTGCTAACCTCCCAAGTACCTCAGGGAGATTCATGTATTCAACACTGAATAATCCAAATCTAAACTAATTATAGTTTTTACCTCTCTTTGTAGCTGGTAGAGAAAAATTACCATTTGTCTAGATTACATAAAATTCATATACTGAGATGTGTTCATCTAAATCTACTCAGATTACACCATCTTAGACTAACTTGGGGGCTGAGCACCAAACTTATGAGTGAGACTGTGATAGAAGGCAAGTTCTTCCACTCACAGCACTCTGGAGAAGCTCAACCAGCTCAGCACTTATGAATCATTGTGTAATGATGGTGCTTTTTTAAAAACAACAGGCAGAGAAAGAGGTGACAGTAGTACAAGTCCAAGTATAATAGCTGTGATCTATTAACTTTAGTTAAAAATGTAATTTCTCTGTGACATGATTTAATTACCTTAAATGTTCTTTGAAGGAAAATATTCAGCCAAACAGGCAGTATGAATAGCCAAGGCTTCCCAGATGTATTTATTTTCTCTCCAGTGTTTCATATACAGTAAAAGGAATGGGATTTATGATTTCTGATAAGTGTTTCCATTTCCTGACTTGTAAATGTGTAGTAAGTTGCATGCCAGGCTTTCTAACCTGAGATCTTCTCTAAACAGAGAATGCTATTTGAACATGCCCACCCATTCCTATTCACAGCATTCTGATGACATTCTGGGTCTCCAGTCACTTCAAAATTAGTCTTAGCAGCTCTGATTTTTAGAATCTCAGCTTTCACTGACTAATAATGAACTAACTTATATACTTAAAGGTTAGTTATCTAAATCTAATATATCTGTCCCTGCCTCCCTTTACAGTCATTGCAAAGAAAGCTCTTATTTAGAGAGCAATTCAGCGTGTCTTCAAAGAGGTGTCTGTGTATGTGGGATGGATTACCCTCTGAAAATGTTTTTTTTCTTCCCTGTGATTCTAGTGGGAACCTACCACTATGTTTGTGGTAGATGACTAGCTTTTAGCCTTCTAAGCTAAGATGATATGGTTGTGTAAGAAAATAGGAATATGACCAAGTCAGAACAGAAAAGAGAGTGGGACAGCATTTGTGGGTTTATAGAGGCAAGGATAAGAAAATAGTGGAAACTATGCAAAGGCCTGTTTACTGGGAAACAACGGGTTTTACCTAGAGTTAGAATAAGATCCTTATTTTCATACCCTCACCTTCTTTGAGGTACAGTACTACTTTTTGTGTATTGCTGGGTGCAGCTACTGGGAAGGGCTACCCTGATCCTCTGGCTGCACACATTTTTCTCATTCACATCTTCTAAGTAAAGTGCAGAGTAGCATTACTCACTTAGTTTGACTTGATGTTGTTTATGCTTTGCTTTTTTTAAAAAAAAAAAGTCTAGATATTTTGTTGTATGCTGCTTTAGAAAGATTTGGGCTACCTTCTATAAAAAAAAAATATTTACTTTTTATTTACTTACAATGTATTGTATTATGTATTACCATGACATACCTAAAATGCTGTGAGGAGGACAGTTTTCATTAAAAGTATTAGAGTTATTTTCCTTCTTGGTTTCCCAGAGACGAAACTCACCATTTTTCAGAGCATACTGTGAAAATTCTATTTTCTAAGGCTATTGAGAGAAGAGGCGATTTAAACTTGGTTCATTTGATTGTGGGCTGTTATTGTTTCAAATAGGGTTTTAACATTAAGTAGGAAACACATGTTTAAAGAGATTGTGTTAGATTATGATGCCCTTTTTACTGATGATACTTAGAATTTTGTGTGTATTTTTAATATTTGTTTCAGCATCTGAAACTTGGACAGGATTTGAGTAAATAGAAATAAATAAAATAAACCTTTCTCAAAGATAACTTGTTTCTTGAATCAAATTGATACTTAATTTTTTTTTAGCAGGTAGTAGAAAATTACTTTTTTCCAAATATGGCCCTTTTTAATTCTACACCCCTTTTTCCCCCTGACAATAATTTTCTTTATCAGTGCTACAGTAGTGCACATTTGCTCCTGAAGTAAGTGTTGCCAATGCTAATTTCATGTGCTATTCTGAGAGTTTTTCCTATCTTCACTTTGTGGGAAAAGACTGATGAATAGTTAACTATAGTAATTTTCAAATTAGTGTGTTCTTGAATTCAGCTGTATTTTTAAATTTTCCTTAATTTTTCTCCTTTGTTGGTTGTTGCTGTCAGTATTTTTTTTTAACTCTGAACTATACCAAAATTCCTCAAAATCATTCATAATTGTCTGTAAGCATCATTAGCCCCACTGCAGCTCCAGATGTGTATTTCTGATCCTTAATCTCCAATTCAGGATGCATCACTGTAAGGCCAGATCAAACCTGCTCAATAAAATACTCATTTTGCTTTTCCCTGACAAAAAGAGGTCTTTTTCTTATGTTTTGGAGAGGTTTTTTGTTAAGATCTACCTGAGGTAAAGGTACTCTATTACTGAGTAAAAGATTGCACTGCATTTGGAGAGGGCATCCTGGCTTGTGTTCTCTGGATTTATACAGTACTTCTCTTGGGAGCATGTTTTTCATCACAGACAGTGCGTGGGATATGTGAATTTGAGTGTCCTCAGATTCGTAGCTTTCTGGATCTTAACAGGGTCCACGTGGCATCTGGATGTCTCATCTCTTAAAATTTTTATGCAAGAAATACTTTCAAACATTAAATCTGTATTCTGTGAAGCTGAAGGTTAAAGAGAAGGAAAATGCTCAGTGAGTTTGAGGCACTTTAAGGACTTGAAAGGAGCTATTTTGGATCTCAATTCTACATGCCTAAAGTCTTCTTTGGGACAAGCGTATCTGAGTATAATACATCATATTAAACTTTGAAAAAATGGTAGTATGTACCTTACCTAAACAGCTCACCTGTAGGATTACAAGGTAATTCTCACACAGATTGACACAAAGAAGGTCTATACAGAAAATATGCTTTCTTTATTAAAGATACTTCGGGCTTTTTTATTTTGTCTCTCTTTTCCAACCATTCCACTTGAACCATTTGCACTATATTGACCTTTAGGGAGGCTGTTAAAATCTGTAACATGTAACATGAACCCACAGAAGTGTCAAATATTAATAAGAGTTCTCTGCCCTGCTGGTGCTGAGTGTTGATTTGCCTCAGACATCAAGAAACTAAGAGCTCATTTGTAATTGCTTCCTGTTCTCTCATATGGTGCGTAAGCTGAAATGTCTTTCCTCTAGCTATTCAGCTGTATATAGGAACTTGCATCACCCTCATCTTCACAGTAGCAGGATCCCACTCAGTAGCATTCTAGTCGATTTGACCAAAATCTCTCTCCTGCAGTTAATTTTTTCTCTTGTCCTGTCACCATATAATGGCAGAGACCCACCAGGAGCTGGCAGCTCTTGTGGGAGATACTGATGAGGCCTAAGCATTGCCAGAGCAACCACAACCACCCCAAGCCTATAAAAAGCAGCTCTTTCAAGCAGGACTTGGGAGTACTGGTGGATGAAAAGCTGAACATGAGTCAGCAACGTGAGCTGGCAGCCCAGAAAGCCAATCATACCCTGGGCTGCATCAAGAGAAGTGTGGCCAGCAGGAAAAGGGAGGTGATTCTGCCCCTCCACTCTGGTGAGACCCCACCTGGAGCACTGCATCCAGCTCTGGAGCCCTCAGCACAGGAAGGACAGGGACCTATTGGAGCAGGTCCAGAGGAAGGCCACAAAAATGATCAGGGGGCTGGAGCACCTCTCCTATAAGGACATTGTGAGAGGGTTGGGGTTGTTCAGCCTGGAGAAGAGAAGGCTCCAGGGCGACATTACTGTAGCCTTCCAGTACTTAAAGGGGCCCAACAGGAAAGATGGGGAGCCTGTAGTGATAGGACAAGGGGTAATGGGTTTAATCTAAAAGAGGGGAGATTTAGCTTAGATAAAATAGATGTTTTACAATAAGAGTTGTGAAACACTGGAACAGGTTGCACAAAGAGGTGGTAGATGCAAAACATTTACTGTCAGGTTGGATGGGTCCCTGAGCAACTTGGTGTTGTTGAAGATGTACCTGCTTCTTGCAGGGGGGGGTGGACTAGATGGCCTTTAACAATCCCTTCCAATCCAAACTGTTATATGATTCTATTTCTCTAAAAATATTGGCTTCTAAAATTCATAGATAGAAAAAAAAAAAATCGTTCTTTGCAGCATTTCTATTGTCCTGTTGTATTAAAAGAACGTATCAAAAGTAATCTCCTAGATTATCTCTTTATTCATTGTCTCATTGCTGAGCACTCTTTGGTTCACATAATTGCCCATGGCACTCTCAGTAGAAGATTCAGGCAACAAATGAGCTGAACCACCTTCTGAAGTTGTTTGTGTCTTTCTAGCTTAGGCAGACTGAGCATTTGTCTAAGCCCTGCAGTTAAGACCCTTAAATTATGTGGGATGAACCTGTATTTAAGTGTTAATTAACTTGTCACAGAAAAGTATGCCTTTAAAAAGAGTGGGACACTCAATGAAAAGGTTCTTACCATAAATTATTTATAAAAATCATGACCCATTATTTCCACCACAAACACTTATAAATATTGTTTCTCATAGTTTGCTTGGTTTTGTGGTTTTTTGTTTGGTTGGGTTTTTTTTTAATATACTAAATATTATGATCCTATCACTGAAACATTCTTAACAATGTTGTATGGTCAATATACTTGTCCTGCTATTTGTTTATTTTACGTGTAGGTATTTATGGAACCATTTATATAACAAACTGCTAGGAAGTTATTGTTTTCATTATCATTCATCAGTATTCTATGTAGATCCCACTGAAGCACTGTGGCTTGGACAATACACCTCAGTTTATCAATTAATAAGCTGAGTTCTTAAATGAGTAACTAATTTCTTTACTCTTGCAATGGACAGGTTGTTTTTCATAATTCACGATTCTCGTAAATAGGCTGCACATTTTACTTAATACTGGGCAAATATAGCATGCAAATGTTGATGCAAGTTCTTTTTACAGCTTGATAATATACTTTGATTTATCACTCTTCTAAGCTGCTGTGTTCTTTTTTTTCCCTTAGGGATACGATGATGGATATGGGGGTGAATATGATGATCCAAGTTATGAGGCATATGATAACAGTTATGCCACCCAAACACAAAGGTAAGAATTTGTACTTTTACAATAGTTTTTCAAATAACACTTTCTTGATTTAGCTTTCCATGTAAATTTCCTGTTTAATTCTCCACATTAAATTCTACAAAATCTCCCAGTACTTTAAAAAGCTGTCAAAAAGTAGTAATGGCATTCAAAATTTATCGACAGAATTCTTCAGATGAAGCAAAAATGAAAGCAGCTATCCTTTACAAATTGGTGCAAATTAAGTGTTGGGTTTTTTTAGATAAGCCAGTGGTTACATCATTTTCCTATCTGATGTCATTTGTTTGTGCTTTTTGTTTTCCTTTACTGGTGTGAAGTTGTCAAGGGCATCTCATATTTATGGCTTTTACAATGTTTTGGGCAAAACCAGAAGGAAATAAAAAAAATAATTATGATGGTAAATACCTGCTACTGGTTGGCATCCATCATCAAGGGGAACTATAGAAGGGAAATTTATGCCTGAACTAAGGCTGAAACCTTCTTTTTTTCAGCCAGTTATTTTCTCAGCAGCTCTCAGAATTGGTAAAAGCAACCAAGTTTGGAAATTTATTTTATGTCCTTACTGTGTGCGATAATGGGGAAAATTACATTCATATCTTTTATAATTTGTGTCACTGGTACACGGCAACAAAAATGATCACTTTTAATGTACTCATACACCATACATACTCATACATTAATTTGACATTTGGTCCATGTTTATTAAATCTGGAATTATATCTTTTTCACGGATAAGCTGAAGAATAAAAAGGTGCTTCAGCCAATTATTCAGAAAATGTTCTTGTGGGTTGCTAAGAATATATATAAGATTGTGGAAAAGCAAATGAAATTTTAACAAGAAAAGAGAGATTTTACCTGTGTGGTTCTCACTGGACAAGGAAGTAATGTATATGTATAGATTTCTGCACTCAAAAGACCAGAGGGCATTAAATTTGGGTTTTGTTTAACCATCTTTTCTGTTGAATGCTTTGCTGGTGAAAATGCCTGTCAGAATTACTTTCAGCTTCAGAACTTCTGTAGTGAGTGGCAGTTGAGCTGATTAAAAAAAAAATACTTTGTGAGTATTTTTATAACCAGTGAAGGATATTTAAAAGGATTTATCACGCCTAAATGTGAACCCCATCAAGTGTACTTTAACTGCAGTTTTAAATAATTACTGGCTTCATCCATCATGTCGTTGTGTAGGTAGATATTATTGTCGTCAAATGTACATTGTAGCAACATCTTTTGCTATAATAGTGAATTGTCACAGTAGATATTGCCTCTGGTGTAAAAATAATAATTAGTTGGAAACTCTCTGCTGTGACATTGCTTTATATCATCTGAATTAACCTCTAATTTCTTTGACAAGTTAATGTCTCAGGCAAATGACAAATATATGAAGTTTATGAGGAGTGTACAAAGCTAGAACTAGCAGTGATAATTTGACTCAAGAAAGAAAACTTATAAAGAGTCACATAATTTTGTCAATGAAACAGCTATTAATTTAGTCATCAGATGTGTTTTTTATAAATGTGAGCTACTTCCAGGATAACTAATCTATTTAAAATCTGCAACTAAACCATTTTGTTTTGTAATATATGGCAAGACATTCAGTCATACTTACTCATTTTGAGTGGCACTGAATGACAGAAGTAGTGTATTGATTTCAGAGAGCACTTTTGGAACAATACAGTACTTATTTCAAGGATTTACAGAACAAATAGACCATTATATATGTAGTCTGGATTTCTGTACCTTATTGGCCATTTAGCTTCACAGAAATGCCTCCTTACTAAGCCAAAATAATACAATACAATACAATACAATACAATACAATACAATACAATACAATACAATACAATACAATACAATACAATAAAAAGGTATGACCAAAATATTTGGTTAGGTGTATATACCAAAAAGTTCTCTCCCAATCTCAGATCTTGTTATTAGTATACTTATATGATACTTATATCGTATAAGTAACACACGTCAAACTCACACCTAACAAAGAAGATAAGTTGTATCGCTTCAGAGTACTTATTCCTCTCACCCAGTATGTGATCTACCGGGAAAATGTCAACAAAATCTAGTAGACAATGTCTGTACTCAGAGAAAAAATATCATTACTACCCTCTGCAGTGACTGACTGAAATTCTAAAGCATGAGATGAGAAAAAAAATTAATCAATGGCTTAAAGCAGAGCTCCAAGATTTAGATTCATGTCGAGTTCAGTGTGCTTTAGAGCAGTGTACATACTAAGTTGTGCCTTGTTCTATAGCCTTCCACCACCATGTGTTATCTATACATTGGTCTTCCAGACCTTACGTCTACTTCCTGTTTGCTCACCAGAGGATTTCTGACCATATATAGTCCTTCTGGGGACCCTTAGTCCTCATTGCCCAAGAGGTCTGATTTAGACTCATAAATAAGTGTCTGCCAACAGCAGAGAAAGTGAGGATGCTGTCAAAATACAGCACTGTACTACAGCATAGAATTATGATTTAGTAGAAGGAGCACCAAAAATACCCAGTCTCAGGAACACCAAGATGCAAATAGAGATAAACGCTGTCTTTCTGTGCACACTTAATTGAAGATTCGTGGTAAAGGTCAGGGACAGCATTGCAGGCCCAGCAATATACTTTGTATAGGTCTTTCTCTAATGAACTCTACCACTAACACTCTGCCCAACAAAGATCTCTGTCCTTCATCAAAGCAGCCTGATTTTTAGACTGAAAGTATAGAGTTGGCTTCATTTGTGGAAGTGACCATGACAGAGTCTATAAATCAGACTTGAGTGAAACCCACAATAAGTCTGCATGGCTGAATGAGCTAAGAGGCACCTCAAGAGCACTTTGGAATGGACATAATAATCAGCTTGAAGAAAGAACACCAGGATTATCACTATAGTAAGTGACAATCTTTAGGGTTTAGGGAGACTTATTTTAGGAAGGCGAGAATGAACAGTTATGGCTACAGTCTATATTGCATGATATAGGTCTTCCTTTAATGTTCAGAAGCTGTATTTCTAAAGCTCCCTTTTTTCCTTCTCATCTTCCTGCCCCATAATGACTACCCAAAACATAAGGTGGAATCTCAGGACAAACCTTTAAATGAAACTGCTTGCCCCTCACAAATGTGTCTATAATCATTATTTACAAGATTACATAAAGGTTATGGGTTTAGCAAAGGCACTTAGAAATCCTGTTCATTTTAGAAATTTGTTCATGCTGATGTCAAAATATAATTTTTAAGGTAAATAGAATGAAAGATTTTGCTGACATCAAAATACAGTTTTAAAGGTAATTAGAATGAAAGATTTGTCTGATGACAAAGAGAACAAGGAAAAAAACATTTTAATGGGCAGGGGAAGACACCAGGTCTGACATAGTTCCCATAGGCAATACCTGAATTTCTCAATGAAACCTCATTTTCCTCTCTCCCTTCCATGCAGTGTGAAGACGGCTTTCAGTGATAAGTACTTCTGCTTGCCCAGATACACCAAATGGTATTTTGTAGTTGTTTGATTCATACACAATTCCCTAGGCAAGTGGAGGTCAGGCAGAGACTCTCAAACCCTTTCTGCCAGCTAGATTTACCTCCTGAACATCTAGTCTGATAACATTGGTTAAAAAATATAAATTCTAGATGAGCTATTCAGAAGTAAAGATCCTTTTCTGAATATGATTGCCATCCCTTCTCCTCACTGTTGCCTATTCACGTGAGTAAATGGCAAGGCGCAGAAGGGAGTTAAGGCAAATAACTCTTTCTGATGTTCTCAAACAGTAGTGTCTCATAATTGTCTCATTAACAATCGGTTAACATGCATTTGAGCTTTCTACTCCCCTTCCACTTGGTACTTAAAAACTTGTATCTTCTGGTTTTCTGACAGAACTCTGGTATTACACAAAATTACTCTCACTGCACAAGTTGGATTCAACCTTGAACTGTCATCCATTCTATCAGATGCTGCCTGATTTTCATTGCTAAAGTAGATGTCATTCATCTGCAGGCCTGTAAAGGTATGCTGCTTGTCCAGTGTTCAGATGGCAATCTGGTGAAATTCCTGCATATTGGAAAAATGGGAACATAACCCCAATATTCAAAAAAGGGATAAAAGAGGACCTGGGAAATGATAGGCCAGTCAGTTTCACCTCTGTGCCTGGCAAGATCATGGAGCAGATCCTCCTGGAATCTCTGCTAAGGCACATGGAAAATAAGGAGGTGACTGGAGACAACATGACTTCACCTGAAAATCCTGCATGACAAATTTGATGGCCTTCAATGATACTGCCACAAACTTGGTGGATAAAGAGAGAGCAATAAACGTCATCTACCTGGACTTAAGCAAAGCATTTGACACTGTCCCACATGACGTCCTAGTCTCCAATTGGAAAGTCATGGCTTTGATGGATGGACCAATCGGTGAATAAGGAACTTGCTGGATAGCCACACTCAAAGGGTTGTGTTCAACAGCTCAAGGTCCAAGTGGTGGCTGATGAC
>VZRU01018717.1:182166-241348 GCA_013398155.1 Pedionomus torquatus
GCACTTGTGAGACCCCACCTGGAGTACTGTGTCCATCTCTGGAGCCCTGAACAGAGAAAGGACATGGAACTGTTGGAACGGTTCCAGCAGAAGGCCACAAAGATGATTAGAGGGATGGAGCACTTCTCCTACGAGGCCCGGCTGAGGGAGCTGGGGCTGTTCAGCCTGGAGAAGAGAAGGCGGCTCCGAAGAGACCTTCTAGCAGCCTTCCAGTATCTGGAGGGAGCCTACAGGAGAGCAAGAGAGGGGCTTTTTGTCAGGAAGTGGAGTAATGGTTTTAAACTGGAAGAGGGGAGAATTAGATTGGATATGAGGAAGAAATTATTTACTGTGAGGTGATAAGGCACTGGAACAGGTTGCCCAGAGAGGTTTTGGATGCACCATCCTTGGAAGCATTCAAGGCGAGGTTAGATGGGGCTTTGAGCAACCTGCTCTAGTGGGAGGTGTCCCTCCCCATGGCAGGAGAGTTGGAACTTGGTGATCTTCAAGGTCCCTTCCAGCTCTAACTATTCTATGATTCGGGGATTCTTAGCAGGTCAATCACGCTGAAGAAATGGCTTCTAACCTTCAAACCATTTTGGAACATGTGGTGACAACTATTCTTCTCTCATTTTTCTTCTCAACCCATTTCCACTCAGATATCAATTCAAAGAAATAAACACAATTTTTACAGGGCAACAAGCAAGATCATAAAGCAAAACTCAAAAACAGTAGAAGTATTCATTTTCAACTCAGATGTAACATCAAACATGGAGGAGAATGCAATTAGTTTTCCAAACATAATACACTTTTGATTTTCTTAGCAGGAACTTTTAAGCTTTTTTGAACCACCACCACTGTCCAGGATTTGTGGGGCCGGAAACACTAGATCTCCAGGAAAAAAGGATGAAAACTTTTGTGAGAGGATCTGCAAGACCTATTTCTTTGGTTATTCAGATGTCAGTAGGGAATCAGACTGTACCGCATGCAAAGTGTGGTCAAACTCTTCAGCCAAGACCAATAGAATAGTGGAAGCTGGATGAACCAGCTGAGAACCTTGCAAGCAAGCAGAGCCATCTTCAGCTCTGCCACCACCTCTGTAGGCATCTCCCCTGACCTTTGTGTCTGTGTCACCACCAGCAGTTTCATTTCAAAGGTACCATGTCCCACAGCCGAAAGAAATACTAAGGAAATCTGGCCAGTCACCAGAAACAGGAAGGGTATGTTCAGTTTAATCCATTTGTGCATAACCTATCTGACTATATGCAGTGTAAACAATGGTCTAACAGGGAAAAGCAAAGGAAGTCAGTTGAAGCTTAAAATTTGGATTCCACAGTGCCTGACATGAGTACTCGTGCATCAATCAGTTCTGGGGTTTGCGAACAGGCAGTTGAGATACTGACAATGGATTCCAGGGCTGGTTGGCTGGCTTGGTCTTCTCTCTTTTGTTCTGTCTGGCTTTTGTTAAAAACATAGTTCAGCTGCAAAATTAGTTGCTGAGAGGGTGCTTACTAAAGAAAGAAGAAGCTGTGACTGCTGTCCTAGGCTGGAAATAGACTTGCAAATATCAGAAAACCTGTAACATACTGACAAGAAGAATAAATAATTCAGTGATGAAAGTTAGATGAAAATAGTACAAAACATCCTTGTTACAGATGTCATCCCACAGTGGCAAAGGCCTTCTTGTGAAGTGTCTTCACCTCAACTGTGACTGCAAGAGGACATAAGTAAGGGTATTTCTGTTGCCTGCCTGGACCCAGCCTCACTAGTGACAGTAACCCAGTTTTAGGCACTTGAAGCAATTCTTATCAAAATATTTACTGTTAATCTTGCAAAAATTTTTATGTAATGCTATAGGCAACAGCTCTCTGGACATACATTCCATGCTGGTACGCAGATAATTTTGGAACAATGGCTTTTGTTTAGTCTGTCAAATGCATACTGCAAAGCCATCCTGCATCTGCTAAGCAAACAACCTTGTTCTGATGCACAAATGCATGCTAAAGGTCATTATCTCTGAACTTCCTCTCTAAGAAATCAATGGTGACACAGAATCTAAAACTTAACATAAAGAAAGATGACCTTAGTATGTCTAAATAAATTCTAAGTTTTTACATGATATGAAGACTTATGCACATTGAGTTAGATAACTGCCAAAATGAAATTATCTCAGAGGACTAAAGAAGAGAGAAAGGAAGGGTGCAGTATCAAATAATTTTAAGTTGACTGGGATAGCTTTCATGTAACTGAATTATATTTAATTCAAAGTATATTATTTATCTGTGGTTCATACCTATACCTGTGCTGTCATGTGCAAGGTCCCACTGGGCTTCTGTTTCTCAATGCTAGTAACAAAAATATAATGAGATAAACATGTTTCAGGGCATATATGCTGCCTATGTCCTCTTTGCTGCTGTGGCAGATAGTTGCTGTGATCATATCAATGTAGCTGTATGCAAGTAACCGTATGTTCATAGCAATATCTATCAATTCAACCTTTAATTGACTCTACAATTCTAATTCACATTCTTATAATGACTCAGACCCACTGAAAATTTCAAGAGCACAGTCAGTTACTGAGATTGAATATATGGCTTTGTATTCCTGATTATTCTTGTCTGTTGTTAAACTTATGCTATCTTTTGCATAGCTTGTGTTTACAGCTCCTTTTTTTGTGTGGCTGCTAGTACAGGCAATTTAGGGATCACTTATTTCTGATCTCATATACAGGAATATAGCATGGACTACAGTTCAGCCCATGTCACTTGTGTGACTTAGGGTACAATTGCTTCTGTGCAGAGGGGTGCTGTGCAATGATTTAGGAAGTAAAGCAAAGAATATTTTATCCAGCTGAATCTCCAGGAAAAATTTACACCAGTGGTGTTTATATGCCTGAGTTCCAGTTAATTCTGGTTACCCTTGCTTGACCTCCAGATATCAAGTCTTTGTATGGACATCTGTTACCAAAAATGACATTTTCATAAATAGGCAAGTAAAATAACATTTTCAGACTAGTACACTTGTCTTTACAAAGCAGTATGTAGTTCTGCTGGGCGTACGTGTTCATTGATGGCCCCTACCCAATCGACTATTTTTCTCTCCAAGCTCCTCTTGGATTCAACAAAAAATTATGAACTTATGTTTCAGTAATAGAAATTAAGTATTAACATTAGGACTACAGTCCTCAGTAGTGTCCATCACCACAGCTTTTCAAAACACATTAGACAAATTTTAGAGAACAACCATGTAAAAAGATTTATGTGCTTATAGGTAGATTAAATCATCCAGGTGACATCCTAAGGTCCCTTCTAGCTCTATTTTCTGTTACATTTTCCCCTTTGCACTTTTTCAGGTTTACTTCAAGATAGCAGCATGGGACAATCTAATTGGACTAAGGAAGCTGTGTTGTTACAAATAAAAACAAAGTAGCCCCACTTTCCAACCCCATTTTGATTTGTGCTTTATGAGTAATGCTTTATGACTAATGAAATAACTTTAGGAACAATTAAAATAAATCTGATGTTTCAAGCACTAAAATAATAAATGTGTTTTTAATAGAGTAGGGTACTGACATTCGTACGTTTTCCATGTTGTGTTAAATTACAGCAAATAATTCTAGTCCATTCCTTCAGGATGATCTCATAATCAAGATATCAGATCTTTAATTTTCCATGTTCTGATGCATTTTCATCTAGATACACAAATATACACAAGCTGAAGGCCATAATACATCTCATAATATAGTAGAGTGCAGTGCTGGATGAACTTTCTGGTTTAGACTGCCTCCTTAATTTTGCTGGAAAGGGGCAAAATTCATTAGGGGAAAGAAAATTTTAGATACAACAGTATCAAGAGACTAAAGAGTTATATTAACTTTATTTGCCATTACAAAATAAATTAATATGTCTAACTCATATAAAGCATAAACTTTCTTATATGCTCCTTCTAATTTCAAGTATTATCATAGACAACAGTGCCAGGATACATGCAAAAACAGTTGGTGCAAATGACAACACAAAACCTGTTTTGTCAGCCTTATAACTGGCATCTGAAATCACAAGAAGATTAAATATGTCTGTCGCGATTCTGCAAGATTGAGTTGCTAAAAGCCTTCTGCTATGGATCTAAGGGACAGATAGAAGTAGCATTCAGACTACTCATAGCTTTTACTGATGTGATAGTTGTCTTGGAGTCAACCATTTTAGAGGCTACCCTCGTCCTTGTAAGCGATGTAGCAGCATTAATTCATTAACATTACTGTAAAGTCTAGAAATCCACATAGCTGATCAGTACATTACTGTGCTAAAGTTTATGTGTTCTTCAAAGATCTTTGAGTCAAAATTCCTGAAAATCTTCTAAATGCTTGACAAAATTTACTCTTATATTCCATTTTGCGCAGAACCTTTTTTGATAAATTTTTGAAATTTTTAAAACTTCTCAAAAATCTATTTAGAGCAGTTACTTCAAAGAAATATTTCCAGTAACAAACGGCTGTTGTACAGCAGATAAGTTCTGATCCCTGTTGCTGGATTCAGTCTTCAAATAAGAGCTTTCAGACTTCTAGGACTTCTTATCTCTTGCCAGTGTCCCTAGTGTTTTTGTACCTATCACTTGTAACATAGTCCAATGTTCCCTGAGGTATCCAAGCACCAACCCTCCTTCCAGTTGAATCCCTGCTATAAAGCTGTGAAAGGATTTCTGAGTAAAAGATGTCAGAAATACTCATGGTAAAACTAAGGTCTTTGGCTGTTTTAATTGAATACCAAAGAACTAGGGATCAAATATTTCTGTTAAGACAAAGAGTTGCCACTGAAAAACTCACAATCATATTCACACACTCTTTTTGCTAACATCTTGCTGAGGAGCTTTTTCAGATTATGGTGCATTCAGAAAGAAAATACTGAGAGATATCAATGATCTTCCTTCAATCTAGAATGAGTCTAGTAAATGCTTAAAGCAATAATCAGATTGCTTTATTTAACCAACCAGTCACTCTGTTTTTGATTACTTCCTTGGTAAAACTTTCCTGCATACTAGTTGTGGAGAGAGCTATCCACAGTTAAATGAAACAATTTTGTCTTTAATTTAAAAAAGATGGCTAGAGAGGCCTGTAAATAATCATGAATTTATTAGATTATCATGCGGTTAAATCTTTTGGCGATATGATCAGAGGTTTACTCACTTTTCTTTCCCTAACAAAATATATAGACTGATAAATATAAACCAAGCTGAAATAGGTAGAGTGGTTACTCATTCTTTGTAAAATGGGATATTCAGTATTTTCTCTGCTGTGCAATTTCTCACCTTTTAAGCAGCATGCATTGTATTTATACTTTGTCATATTTCATTTTGGCTTTGTGCTTATATCCACCTGTTCATAAATAAAGATTTCCCTGTATTTTATTTCCAACCTGTTGAAATCAATCAAGGCAGGAAGCCTAGAATATGGCATTTTATATATCTTCACAACAATCCACTTACAACATTCATCATCAGAAACTGTTTTCAAATGCCACTTCTCATTTACTTGATTCAATGAGCAAAATGGAATGAAATTTCTTTACTCTGAAATAGAGACAAGTTTTTCCTCTAAAACTAAGTAAAATTTCTAAAATTCTGCATCATTTCCTTTGCAAATACTGTGTCTGAAGACATTTTGTATGATATTCTGAAACACTCAATTGTAATTCTGCATCTGTGAGAAAAGTACAGCAGAATGCAGAATATTTGAATAGAAATCCCCATGTTTCTGTGATTGTACCAAATAAATGGCCAATTGGTTTCTATTTCAGATATCGGAAAAAGTTCAGAACCCAAAGTCATCTTGCAATTATGATGGCTCTCCATTCCTATGCTTGTATAACTGTCATGGACATAGCGATTAAGTTCACTCTTAAGAGGGAAGTAGTGAAATAGCTATTAATATTAAACAGTGATTTAACAAAGTTAGTAAATGCATAGTTTTACAAGAGTGGATGCCAAGGTACACTTGATTATTTACTATATAGAGGACAGGGTCATACAACTTTCAGAGAGACCCTCCCATTGAGTGACAAGGTTCAGAAAGGACCCCCTTGCTTTCTATACTTCTTCTCAGAGAGGGGTCTAGGTGTGGCTGGATCCAATCCTAGTCCCAGACTTGGTCAACAATTTATGTCTAAATGATTATATATGTGCAATCAAAGCTTTATATCACTTAGCTAAGATTTCAAGGTTTAGCATGCTATTAGTCACTTACCAAGAATCTGTTGCAACAAGGAATCTCTTAACCTCGAGGAGTAACCCACTCCAGGGGAGATCCTGGCATGCAGCCTGCTGCTGTGCAGGAGAGCTCAAAGGGCTCTTGGGCTGTCCACTATTTATACAGTAAGATAATTGACCTATAGTCATATTCACATGGGAATAAAATATCTAGGTCCCCACCCCAGGTAGTGTTTTGACTGTGCTGCCAGTCATCCCCCAAAGACGGATGGAACTCATCACAGCTCCCACTGATGGTTATGGCTTAAGCAGGAGCCAGGGGATCAAACTTGAGCTTTCAGAAAAAGGGAGACTTTATACACTAAAATGTTCACCATATTATTTCATTAGTTCTAAAGATTTATTTAGTAAAGGACTATATTTGTGATTTAAAGCTGAACCCTAAAAGAAGAAAAGAATTCTCATCTTTCCTATAGATATACTGTTCTGTTAAGTACAGATGTTCCAGTAAGTTTCAGATTCGTAGGATTATTTCTTTATTCACTCATTTCCACTATGATATGTTATGAAATATTATTTTATAAAAATTACATGTATTGCAGTTCATGCGAATGCAGATGTTGTTCACCTGTCTTCCAACCAGAAGCATACCGCTTTGTGTAAATAGCTTTTATTTCATGGCCAACTATGTGTTAAGTCCTGCTAGCTTCCACCCTCATGTAGGAGAGAGAAGCATGACAAATGCAGTTTTACATAAATTGACTGCAGTAGCATTAGACAGGATCCTGTTAGGACACGAGCTGAGTATTTGATTGTATCAATTATCGATGCTGATAGTTGTTGACTCCAAGGATTACACAGCAGAAATGAGATTGAGAAAGAGGAAGATAACAGGTGATAGGAGACCAATATCTCAAAGGATCCATTTGAGGAAGTGAAAGAGAATGAGATGTGTCTAAAATATCGAATCCCATCTCTAGATATCCTTGTGAATTATCCTGGGTGTTAGCTTGACTCAAGAATCTGTTGACTGAACCTAACCCAGACTGGGATATATCTATAAGGAGTGCTAAAGTTTAATTTATCTGTAAGTATATATGTCTAAATATCTATATGCATATCTATATCTAAAGCACAGATTGCTTTAAACAGATTCTTCAAACTGTGCCAATCCTAAACTACAATAATGGTTCACCCTCACATTGTTGAGTGTCACAACACAAAGTGGAAGTCTCTCAAGTTATTTTTACTTCTTTGAAGGCTGGTGTGAAACTTTTTCATCTGTTTGATCATGAGTCTGAACTGTGGAACTTCACTGGCATCAGCTGAATCTCTCATTTGGAAATTCAAGTCTTTCACAAAAGAAGTCTGTTTATTATCTAATAGATAAACTTCTAGATTCATTCGCTCTTTCCCAGATATTTCCCAATAAAAGATTCTTCTAATATTCTAGAGTATACTCTCCCAGTTCAAAAGTACCACCATTAAGAGAGAAAAATAAAATATAATAATGTCTTTACAGGAAAGAAAATAGCTGTTAAACTTCTAACTCAACAGGTCTTAATTAAAGACATTCAGTTTCTTAGGATCTTTTAGGACAGGTTACAGAACACACTTCACCTATATGGAACCCGTATGCAGTGTTTAAACAGATTAACCCTTTCTTGTACCTTTCAGCTTTGGCTGTTAGTGTGCCCATTGTATGGCTACAACCACATTTTGTTCTCCACAAGCTGAAAATAAAAAGTCAGATGCATGTCTCAGCAGGCAAAAGCAAAGAACAGAAAGGAAGGAAAAAAAAAAAAGAAAACAAACATGAGGGAACAAGAAGGACTCAAAATCTTCAGTTCTTGCAATGTTCTGCTGCCTTATATTGCAGAAGCTGTAAGAATAGCCAGGGAGCCAGATGGTAATGTTGCTAGCCCTTGGTCTCTTGTCAGCAGCTTCCTGCATGTGCAGGAGGAGATTGGTCAAAGGCTAATGCAGTCTACTCATTAATATTGTGATTTTCTGTACCTATCGCCATTGGTCTCAGAGTGATAAACATCACCCTTCCCCAAGGTGGCTTATTGACTCAAAAGGCAGGGGTTTGTGGCCCTTTTGTTTGTGGTTCTTCGCTTAAACCACCTTAAAGCACCCTTTTCCATGGCCTTTCGGGTAACAAGCTATGTGGTTTTCCATGGGTTTTGGCACAGTCAAACTGGAGTTTGGTTTTCCTTAGCTAACATCAATTTGGAAAAGTCCCTGTTAATGAGAGGTTAAAAACCTCTGTTGGCTTTAAAGGTTGTTGTTGATACAGAGCCTCAATATGCAAGCCCTTCTTATATCATAGGATCATCACATAATTCAGTTTGGAAGGTCCTTATCTCTCAAATAAGGAACATCTTTTGTGTTCTTTTTTTTTCTGGAACTGACCTGGCTTTATCTGCATGAAAAGAAGATGTCACAATTTATGGAAACTTTAAACCCAAGTCTTTAAAAGTAACAGGTTCAAAAGCACTAACCAAAACCAACAGTAATGTTTAAAATAAGCATAAATACGTTATGATTATGAAGATTACCAATATAAGCACTATTAATTTTCTTGTCCTCAGAACAGAAATGAAGACGGAGTCATGCACCTTTGTTGCAAAATTTTTATCTAGATAGACAAAAATTACATCAGAGGTTCTCAGATTGGAAGCCATTTGAGATGTAAAAATAATCAAACTGCTTGTAAGATTCATAGTCCCATGTATACCAATTCTTCCACAAGTGGTACATGTAGAGGATTACTAAAGTCTAAGTCACAGCACATCAAGGCCTCTGTGTTGTAGAAGTCTAGTGTTAAAGTACAGTGCAATGCTTTGAAAATTTAAGAGTAAAAGCTGAAAAGCTGTTAATGAGCTAATCTTATCTGCTTTATAAAATGTATTGCATCCTGCTTTCAGGTGGGTGCATGTACTTAACTAAATTACACTTCATGTTGTTTGCAAGTAATGAATGCTAATGACAGATAATGGTGTCTTGTTTCCAATTAGCACTGCCAGGAGAGCTTGAGTTTTCTAGGCTCGTGATCACTGATTTTTCCAGGAAAATTCTCAGAACTTTAAAATTATATAAACAAGTTTTATTTATGCTGAATGCATTTGTTGATTGTTTCCTTTCACAGCTGGGCACAATGCAAAAGAACTGTATGTTCCTGTAGTTCAATAATCTGAAAAAAACACTTTATGTATATAAAGTCATGTTTTATAACCCACTTTATAAACAGCATTCATTGTTAACATTAATAAAAAACATAGGAAAATAGTTACAAATAAATGCATGTAATAGATTGTATTGCATATTTGGAAAGAGCAGGCTAATGGATAAGCAGTCTGGCTCACAAATGTGATGTCAAATCAGGTATTTCACACTAAGAAATAAATTTCCTTTGCTTAGGTATTGTTCAAAACACTACCTAATATGAATTAGCAAGGAATTTGAAATACCATTTTGGCTCAAATGTGTGAAAAGTGTATATTATTCTGTGATACAGAGTTGGAGAACTTAGATCACAATCATGTACTGTGAATTATGCATTTTCAGAAATGTGTTAAGTATTGTGCTCACAGACGTCACATATGCCGTATATAAATCACTTCCTTTCTACAGTTGCAATACAGCTTGTTTCTTATTTTAATGATTCTGTTTAGAAAGTATTTCAGTTCAGAATGTTCACTGTGCAGCAGTTTTATCTCACATCCTTATTGTCTGTAGGATTGTGTGTTTTTTCTCTAATAAAAACATACAACAGCAATAATGTAGCAATGAATTTTTATCTGCTCTGCTAGTCTTGCATTTTGCTGGATGTTTTATTGAGGGTAATAGCTCAAAGCCCTACTTGGTGACCACTGAAAGCAAGACTGCTGTTGGTAATTTATTGGCCTGTGGACTGGGTCCTAAATGCTCTCCTTTTAAAGCTGAACTTTGGATGCAACTGCTTTGTTTTATAAAATATATCAGGAAGAAATGCTAGCATTTTATCCACTGACAGAAGATGAGAATCATGAGGTTTCTTCTACTGTAGTTCCGCTCACTAGTCCAATACTGTTCTACCCAGAAAAGTGGGCAGTATGCCAAAGTGCTGCTGTTTAAATCAGATTACACAAGATTTTTTCATAGTGCTTTCTGCCAGATCTGAGTGGTATGTCATCTGTCTGTTCTGTACAGTTCTAGTAATTTCTTAGGTCTAAACCATGAGCCCTGTAGATATGACTAGATACGTCATTTAACACTGGTATTGCCAGTTCCGTAGTTCACCTTGCATAATCCTGTAATTTTACTTAATTGGCTACTAGAATCATTGCAAAATAGTACAGAAGGCTTAGTATGTTCAATAAATAAAATTTGTATTCTTGTTGCTCATTTCTTGCACCAATTCAATAGAAGGATATATATGTTTAGATACATAATTTTCAAGCAACTGAGTGACTCCCATTATCCTGGAAGGTAATGCTCTGCAGTGATTATGTCCTATAGAGTTCAGATGGCATTGGGAAAGACATTTAAATGTATTACCTTCATTTTCATTCATGTCACTTGTGTGCCCATTTTCTGAAACTGCTTTAGCAAATGAGTTTCATCTGTCTAAGATATAGACGTCAGTGTATTATCTGTTCACGTGAATGACTTCTGGCTAAATTAATAAATTAATGCACAACAATTATAGCTGCATTCTCAGTTAAAAAAAAAAAACCAACCAACCAAACAAACAAAAAAAACTACCCAAAACAAAACAACAAAAACCCACAGCTGAAAACTGACTATGCAAGCTGTGTCTAGCCAGTCAGGTGATGATGTGTACCAAATCAAAACAAGTTGACTGTCACTTACCAGATACATGCAATCATTGCTCTCAAGTGAGATACAGCACACAAATTATTCTCAGAAATTATTCCAAGAATAGTTATGAATAGCTATTAAATTTGAGAAATTAAAAATGTGATTATAGGCAGCTTGTGAAAAAAGAAGTCAAAATTAGTTTAAGAAAATAATTGTTACAGATTATTTGTTGATCTCTATTGCATTTATGAAATATTTTTATGTACACTCCACTGTCAACTGGCTTCTCTTTCAAGTATAAACTAATATTTTTTAAAAATTATAATCTAACATGGCAAATTGCCTGAGCAATAATGTTATAAATAGTGCAATATCAAGCTGATTACCTGTTTCTGTCCATTTTACAAGAGTCCACCTAGTACAGTGTCCAAGGAAAAGGAAGAAAAATAACTGACAAAACCAAAAAATTAACAAGAAAAGTCTAACATCTGTTTGGTTCACTGCAAATGGAAGAAATACATTATAGTAGAATTCATGGAGTTTGTAAGTTTTTTGGGCAAAGACTGATTCTTGTTATGTCTACCTGGTACCCAATAATGCCAGCAGTCTGATCTTGAACTTGGTACCAGGTACTAAATACACAGTGCAAACTGTAAATAATAGTAACCATCAAGCAAAGGTGTGAAAAATTCCATTTCCATTTCATTATGTCTTAGAGATCACATTTTCTGGTTGTCCACTCCAGGTAATAGCTAGGCATTGCTGATTATCAGAGTGCAGCTATCATCTAGAATCTTCTGATAATCTGTTGATATGACCATATTTGTTGTTAATGAACAGAAAGCAGTGAAAAAGTCAGTTTGAGACTCTAAGTCTGATTTTCCATTTCTTGAACCTCACTTCTTACAATATGCACTTTATTGATTACTGTATAAACCTTTCCATGGGCATAAGGAGAAGGCTGTGGAGAATCATGTTTGTCTCTACAAGCAGCGAAAACATACTTTCTTCTTCAGAAGCAAAGCTGAAAACCTGTCAGTGCTTTTGGTAAAGATAAATAGTTTACAGGGTCCACACAATACAGTCAGATTTGGGGAAAACAAACTATGCTGAGTTTGATACTGCATAAATGTTTGACATTACAGATAAATGAGATTAACACTTCTTTTGGCAGCTTAACAATAGTGAATAATAAAGCAGATGGTCTTCTTTTGGACCTTATTTTTGCAAATAGAATTTCTGTCACCGTTTGTCACATCTTCTAGTTTTACATATTTAGAACCAATTTTGGTTTATGCTCCTTAGATAAGAAATATGATGTGCTGTGTAATAGCTGTTATTGTCGCCGATACATTTTCCTTCAGATTTTTTAAATTCTCACTACCTCTGAAACCAACTGGACTATGCTATCATGTAAAAGTGTCAAAATATGTTTCATTTGCTATGATCAGTTTTTGTTTTGAATTGGTTACCAATAATAGTGACATGGCTATCTAAATCTGTTACAGTGTGCCTGAATATTATGACTACAGTCATGGAACAAGTGAAGAGGCTTATGACAGCTACGGTAAGGTCTATTCTATCTTCAGCAAAAGTGTGAAATCAAAAGGAAAAGTCTGTCACTGACAACTCAAAAATTACTTCCACATACTTTTATTTCTTTTGCTGCTTTTACAAAGACCAAACAAAATGGATTTCTGTAACTTTGGGGTGAGGTTTGACTTATTGGAGTAGAACCAGAAAATTGGACAGATCAGTTTTGATCAAAATTGCAAAACCAGTTAATCGGTGTCACAGATCAACTTTAAGAGAGACACCGAAGTTTCTGATTAGTGCCTGAATATATTTCATAGTGTTAAGTTTCAGTCTTCTTGATGTGTCAACAATACTATACATCTGCTACTGTCATATGCATCACCTCAACCAACCAACAAGTTTTGTAACATTTTGAAATATAGACTTAATGAAAGTGGAAAGAGAGGGTGCTGTACCACTGTGGGAACCCCCAGTGCACCAAGAGGGAAAGGAATATCTCATGCCACAGCAGGCATGAGAGTGGAGGGAGCACTGTACTTTTTGCAACTCTCCCCACCAAATCTGTGTCTAAGCTGGAATTGTTCTATTTCACAGGAACACAGGAAATGAGAGGGAAAGAAAGTGCTGCTCCAAAGAGTAAAGCCTATGTTCTAAGTCTCTTGTTTGATGCTAGTGATGTGTTTCAATAATTAGTTAGAATCTGTTCCATGTTTTCCTATCAGGCTTTTTTTTCAATATATTTTACCATCAGATAGCACGGTGAATCTGACTCTGATATTTTCAGTGAAATAATAGAGCTATACTAACTATCATCAGCTTAGAGACTGATCCTAGTACATTCAGCAAAGTTGCCATGCTTGATTTACTACTACTACTAAAGTACCCTAAGTTTACATGGTGAGTTCCAAAGCATTGTGAAAATTAGAGCTGCTGGAAATGGCTCTGCAAGTAGAAGTTACAATAAGGGGTTATGTAAGGATTGCTGCTTGAAAGCAGTGATTTTATTCATGCAGCTGTGAAGCAAACATCACTATAATGCAAAGTTTGTTTCCTTTGTATTTGTACAGAAATCACGAGACATTACTGAGACATTGTCAAAATGATTGCATTGAATAATCAGGAATAACTTAATATTTTGTATAATCAGTACTCACAATACACTTGGATAATACAATGTGCAGTGAAGCAGATTTTCAGTATCAAACAAGTAATAACAATAGCTTCCCCATATGAACATGTGGTTCGGTTACCCCTTGTTTCCTTTTTGTACATAATTTTTCTGATACCTGCACTGAAAGACCTTTCTTCTTCTCTACAGATCCCTTTTCCATCTCTCCTTCTAAATGCAATTGTAAGGTTTTGGGGAATGCAGCAAAGCAGAAAAGTCTGAGCTCAGTAGTAAGGGTTACCTCTGCTTAGCTTTTAAGTAGACTTCCCCATGCTGAATCTCTGTGTGTTTAGGCAAGACATTTAAAGTAATGTCACTCTTCCTCCAATCCCTCATTTGTAAAACTAGAGGAATATTACTTGTTTTCCCAGGAGAGCTTTTGAATGACCTAATTAGCTAAGGATTAAAAAGTGTTCAAGAAGTGGGATTATGACTAAATTTTTGCTCTGCACGAAGCTACAATTTTTTTGCGATTTAGCAACAGAACTAACTCAAAATATTTGGGTTTGGTTTGCTAGACTTGTCTTAAAATACATGGTTGATAGCTGAGGACTTGCTTTTTTGCCTAAATAATTTTCTGAGCTTGCATTTGATTATGAAATTCAGGAATCATTTTACCAGTAACCTGGAATAAGCTTAAAAATGGAATAATAGTCCAAATTGCTATTTTTTTTATTTTTGAAATTAGATACATTTCTGTGGGAGTCTTTCTGTTCTTCTGTTGGTTCACTTTAGCAGATTAGTAAATTCACTAGTTCTATGCTGTGGAAACCTATGGGTGAATTTCCTTCATTGCAAGTATCCACCATTTATCTGAAGAAGTAATCTGAGTATATGGAGCTATACAATACATTCTAAACTTCATCATTTCCTAAATTATTGGTACATATACTGGTGTTCCCCCTGTATGTGGCTTTTTAAGTACCTCCCACTCAGAAAATAAGAAGTGTGATGCCACCTCTTCTCATCTTCATTTAACTTTTACCCTAATTCTCTGTTTCCAGAGAACTGTCCCCAGTTCTCTACTTCTTTTTTCAGGATGTTTTGCAACATATTGTGACTTTTGCAACTCTTCTGAATCCATTCCACTGTATAAAATCAGCTGTCCATATTTAATTATCCGGCAGAAATCAACACAGTCTTTCTTTTACCCTAGTTCAGTTTCACATGTTTATTTTAACTTCAACAACAAGGCTGTATTCTTGCTTTACAATCCTCCTGACACAGCTCTGTAATTCAGAATTCCCTGAAACTTGGAATAAGACCACACACAAATAGTACATGAACACAGAAGCAGTGTCTTCTTGTTGTTGTTTCTTAGACATTTGTTGTAACAAATTGTTCACACTTATCCCTTCCAAGAACAGTATCTGAATCCTCAAAAACTGTCTAGCTTGACATTTCTTTTCTCCTGTACATCCTCTTGCTTCTAACTTATCTTTAGTGAGGACAGCTCTCAATCCTGAGGTTTCTTTTTATTCTTTCTCCTGAAGTAGATTTGAACAAATAGAAATGCTACTTTGTTCTTAATTTTTTTAAAGTGTAATATAGAGATCTCTGTAGTTTGTTAAGTATTATACAGCACAAAAGTACTCCCACATGAGCTGCCTGCTATTACTTCTCTTTCTGCCTGGGCTCCTGAGAAGTAGCAGGTGTTTTTTGTCTCATGGGTTTTTCTATGAAGAGTTTATGGAGAAGTCATCACCATGTCATGCTAAGAAGTTCATCTCTCTTTTGATTAGATGAAAGTATTAAACAAGAAAAGGCCTAAGTCACTTATCTGAAGCTAGGCAAAATGAATTCTTACATGCTATTCCCTGCTGTAGAATCCACAACTAGAGTTAACTGCCTTGACTTCTTGTTCAGTTTCTGATGTGAAGGTTCCTGAGAATTCAGTCCCTTCCAGATTCAACCAAGCAACCTCCCAAGACAATGAGAAAGGCAGCTGAGAGGGATATATGTAAAATCCCACTATTTCCCATGACTTAGGGATGTTCCATGAACGAAAGTTCATAGCACAGCACCCTGTGATGCAGTTAGATACTCAAACTCTATTGTGATTTGATATGTTTGCTACCCACTGTCTCAGAAGGATCAAAGTAGACACACTTCAAAGCATTCCCTGTGGTAGCTCTGGGCACCTGGAAATACTTTACTAAGGAATTATGAGATTCCTACAAATTTTGATAGGATCAGGATTATGCAGTTACTGCTACAGAATTTTAGAGATCGCTGTTCTGGGCTAGAGAACATAAATGTGGGGCATATGCCTGAAAACCTTCTTGTGGATGTAGCCCTTAAAGGCTTCCTCATGTGAGTGATAAAGAAATATCTTTAGCAGGCACTTTAAAAGGCCAATCACTTAAAGTACTGTACAATTTTGAAAAATATAAAGCATTCTCACATCTAATCACACTCATTTTATGATATTTATGTCACTGAAGGTCTTGATATCTGCAAGAATCTGATGATATCTACACGAATTTAAATATAAGAGTCTAAACTAGAGTGACTGTAATTTTAACTTAAACATGATGTTTATTTTTTAAAACAGACAGCATGAAACTGTTCCCTTTACATCAATGAATACTACAAAAAAAAGTAGAAATCTTAGGTGGAGTGTAAAAGGAGAGGCTTTAAGTCTATAAGCTCATAAACAACCACAATTAAATTAGACGAACAACACCTGCTAAAGGCCTTAGGCAAGAGTTAGGAAGGTTAATCTGTACCTTGTCTCCTACACAAAGAGGCAAAACATAAGTGAATTCCACTCTCATTGCTGTTGCTATACAGCAAAAGCTTTCAAGGCTGTTTACTGCATGTCCTGCCATTGCAGTGAGGAGACATCATTATTTAAGTGTGTTCTATCATCACCAAAAATTTTCAAATATACACATTTTCTCTAATTACCATATTTTGTGGTGCATATTCTACTCCATTTTAGCATTAAGTGCTTACTTGTAAACAACTGGTATTTGGGTTTAGGATAATTTCATCTTTAATTAAAATTGGAGAGTGGAACTGTTTAGTGTAATTCCTTTTATTATAAGACACTTTAAGTTGTAAAATGTTGCCACAATGATTTAACAGACTATTTCACAAATAATGGCTTGCAAATCACTCAATATGAGAGCTTTGCAGTTGTAATGACAATTACTTTACTAAGCAATGGTCTACACAAACAGCGCTTTATAAACAAATTCTTTATAAGGCTTTATAGGAATAACAACTAAAAACGTTCAGGAATGTTCCACTAGTTTTTTACTATCTTGTTTATTTTTTAATTTTGTGTTTGGCCTGAATAATGTATTACCATGGCTTGTTTGATGTTATGGGGTTCTTTTAGAATAATAATGATAGTTTCTGCTGAGGAAATAAAAGAAAAATTAATATATAGTGATGAAATTCGGGGAGGAAAGAGTATACAGAGTGTTCAAACTTCAGGAATTATGATAAATAGGTTGATTGAAGAGGTGTTGCCTCAGGACATATAAATTCTCATACTTCATCACAAGACATAAGCATGTTCATTTCATGGAGAAGCTCAAGTAACTACCATCCTGATGTGAAATAAACCCTGTGTTGATTAATCCGTGGCAGTGATAAAAAAAGATGAAGCCATGCTGTTATATATATATTTAAAAATATTGGTAAATTTTGAAAAAGCACTTATCAATTGCTCTGCAGGTGAAGATAAAAGCTTTGTTCAGCTGTCAGGTCCAAGTTCCTTCCATATTTTTAACAATAGATTTGGTATTGTAGGTCATTGGTTCTAATATTCATTATGCTCAGGGTGCCAAGAGTTTCTTACCCTGTTTTTTTTTAGCCTAGGCCAACTTAAGTTTTCAAATGTAGGAAATTAAGTGCTTCAATAAGGTAGTGATTATTATGCAGATGTAAGAGACGTAGATCTGATTCTCTTCATTGCAGCGGTTGACTTCACATAGGCAAGATCTTTACTAATACTGATTAATAAAGCCTTACTAATGTGTATTGATTGTAGATTTATATCATATGAGCATATACATTTTGTATCTGATAGGAAATATCACTGGCAATATACCAAAGAAAACTTTCCTTGGTTTCTAGGTCTTGGTGCATCTTAACGTTGGTTAGGTGTTTCAGAGGCAACAGGACACAAATTGCTCCAATGTGGTGGAGTTTTTATGTTGTGCATCGACAGAGCACCTGGCAGGCAGGTTAGGACATATTGGGTGCTTCTACACTAGCATGAGTCCAGAAGTGCTTTTCTGAACCAGATTTCCCAACTATCTCCATTTATTGCTCTTCTTTTCACATCACTGAGTGGGCTCAAAGTACATGACTTATAGTTTGAAACTAAACCAGAAGGTGCACTCACCACTGTTAGTGAGAATTCAGTTCAAGGGCTCAAACTAGAGCTAGTGTGAAATGGAAAAAATCTCTAGAAGCTATATAGAGTGAACATCAGGTCCTTAGTATCAGCTGTTTCACTCTGCAGATCATTCCTATTTGTATTTACTGTGTACTAATACTGATATAGCACCCGAGTCCTGAAGTTTCCTCAGCTGTCCAGGCTAACAACCTTGATACATGTGCATCCCAAAGATGCCAGAGTGTGTCTTATGCCTGTATGACCACCTTTATTTTGGTGGAGTTGAGGCATCTGATCTTTCCTTGAGCATGAGGCAGGTGTACACCCAGTCCTGGAACTCTGAAGTGCTCCTGAATCTTCCTGTATACCACACTATTTTTCTTCCAACTGAAACAAGAGAAATTGAAGACTTCTACTGCGTATGAACAGAAGATATATCAAATAAATTGTCAACTTTTAATTTTAGTCTTTCCTATACTTACTAAGGTATCAGGGACCCAGTTCCTACTCTGTGGGACAGAATGAACTATCAAAAGCATATCCTTTATTTTCTGCAAAATTTTATCAATTCTTTTACTGGAGGAATCACCTTTGTTGTCTCCCAAATAGTATTCATTCCTTCAGAAGAGATTTATGATTTTTATAAGAGCATGATTTTGAAAGTCTGCAGAAAAGAGAGCACATTTTGAATGCAACTAAGATGGCTACTGAGGGGATGATACTAAAGTTATTGCTGTTTTGTAAAATCAGTGTTTAAATTAGGCTATAATTCTTTAGAAAGTTCCATATTTAAACCTGTCACATTATTTTAACTGACTGTATATCCTAAAACATTTGTGCTTCAGTTATTATGCTCCAACACTGAAAAGAAATCCACGTGCAACATGAGAACAGAGTGCTTTTAATTTATGGCAACTTATCGTGCTTCCTCTATTACTCCTGAATTATAAATCTGTTTCTATGACAGAAAAAGAATAAGTAAATCATGCAAAACTTTAATATGTAATATATCAAATAGTAATTTCACTGCCTTTCACTATGGGAACAGCACATTTGGAGAATCTAAGAAAAAAGGTCCTGTAATACTGATGTTCATGTAGTTCTGACCATCTATATAACTCCAGACACAGTATATCACTGCACATTTCATGTTTTATTACCAGAAAGTAATAGAAAAGTATTCTTTTACTGAACATAGGACAAAAATATAGCTCTCTCCACACATTCACACTTGCCTCACAGGAGCACTGGTAATGACCTGAATCCTCCCTGTGTTGCAGTTTCCCAAACCACTTACCTGCAAACCCTGTACACTACTTCTCTTCTTTCTGAAACAGAAGTTTGCTGCAAAGGTGGCTGAAGCCTTCTAAGAAATAATTTTCTCCAGTAGTCATTACTGCTCCTCGTGCTGGCCTCACTCAACACTCGAGTGCTCAAGTACTTCTCATCTGCTCCAGTTCTAGGTCAGCTGGAGGATTTTTGTATTCTCCTCTACCAGATAAGCCATGGTAGCTCAAAATACAAAAGCAGATTTGGAATATCTCATTTGTTATCCCTCCTGAAGAGAAGGTACTGTCAAGCACAGGGGCAGTAGATTTTTAAAGCAGTTACAGCTAAGTCCAGATAATGGACTTTTGAATCATGAGCTTTACCTAGCATTTCTGTTTTTTAAGCCATATGGTAGTTTTAGTAAAATAAGTCATCTTTAGCACATTGCAAGCAAACATAGCTGTCTTGAGCCTATGTTTCAAAGACACTTTTTGTCTTCTGACAAAATTCCATGTTTCGAATAAGAAAAAGACATTTTGTGATTTGAAAGATAGCTACTTCAGTTATTCTCAGATAATTATAAAATGCATAGTGTCAAGTCAGAAAATCCTGTCTATGACAGGACAAACTGACTTTGCAGGTAACAAAAAGAAAGAAGAGTGAAAAAATTCTCTCTGAAAAGAAAAACAAAACAAAACAAAACAAAAACCACAAAAACAAACAAACAAACAAAAAACTAAAACCTGTTCTTGAGTTTTTTGTCTAAAATAATATATACTTGTCCAATTATGACACAGGAAAAGTGCAATGGTCTTTTTTGTATGGATTTATGGGGTGAAATACTGGCTTTGTCAATGTTAGCTAACTTCAGTCACTAGCTTGTGTATGGCAATTTTTTTACCTATTGCTTAGTGCTTTGTCTCCACTCATCTTTTCACAGAGGGAGAACTTTAGAGGATTTTTAGAAAGGCAGTACAAATTGAATTATCCAAAGAAAATTATTCTAATTTTCAGTGTTCTCATTTTAATGTTAAATGTCTGTTTTCTATTGGGTCTTCTGCTCAGCTATAGCACTTCTCTCTCACTTTCAGGTAATTAATTACATCTCAGAACACCCCATGGAAGCAGGTATTCCTGTCTCATTCTACCACTGAGGTAGCCATACCGCAAAATACTGAATAATTATTCAAGGTCACTGAGCAAACAAGGGATAGAGCTAGTAATCACAATTCCTTAATACTACTCACTCTTCATCTCTAGTGCAGTGTACTCTCTCCAAATGTATGCAATATAATGACCTTTCAAAGAAGATTGACATTTTTTTTTCCCTCATAGGAAAGAAAACTACTTTATTCTAAATTTAAGCAGTTTCTATATTTCTAATAGGACTGAAAACTAAATGGCAAAACTAATTAAACCATTATCTTAATTGCTGTTACACACATCTTGACTATATAAACAGAACAGCTCTTTTTATCTCGTCCTGGCCACCTGTCCAGTATAATTGACCAGAGATGAATGAAGTTGTGCCCAAAAATTGTGGGTAATATTCAGATGTTAAGTAAGTTGCCAGGAAGAAGAAGTGATTGGGTCTTTATTATTACAAGAAATAAGTAATGAATATAAATGTAAAACTATTAGGAAATAACATATTCATATGCAAATTGCATGCTGTTAATATGTATTTTTTAATTTTAAAGCATCTGTTAATATGATCTGCCTTTTAATTACTTGCATTGTTGCCCGCTTTTGCATTTATGAAAGACTTTTATTCAGTGCTGGAAAATTCCATGACAAAGTTGCAGAATGCTGTCTGAAGAGCTGGAAAAAAGTGATTTTCTTGTAATAAAATATATTTAAGCATGTGATGATAACCACTGCTTGAGGCAGAATTTTGGGGTAGATGGACTACTAAGAATTTTTCTGTGCTTTCAATACTTCATAAGTAAAATATTAAGACAGAAATAACTTCATATATATCTCTAAGTGATATCGTTTAGTGACTTCACATTCAAAGTAATTTCACAAGTTAACAGTACTGTGACCTTTTTTTCATTCTAGCTCTCCAGTAAGAAAAAAAATCTAACATAAATTCTGTATTTAAATGGTAGTTTAGAGCTACTGAGTCTACTAGCAATTGATCAAACAATAATCTTTAAAGATAATTTAAGCTAATATGTCAATAATATCTGTAATCAATACTGGAAGTATGCATGTAACAACAAACAAAACAACTAAGAATCAGTAAGACTTGTAAATAACAATAGTAAAATACTAATATGTAATTTCAATCGATCATAAACCAAGGATACAGATTGCCTGTGAAAATAGCAATTAATTTATGTATCCTAAAGTTGATCTTCAAATACCAATTCACAGGCAGCATACAGCAAATGTAAAGAAGTATTCGCTGAAATTAAGAGAGCAATGCTCATGACTTCACATTTCTTATCAAAGTACCCACCAAAAAATTTGCGATTACATTTTTAACCACACCCAAAGCAATCCTCATACCAAATCATACTCAGATTCCTGAGCTATAAACTCTCTTATGAGTCCATCATGCCATGTAACCTGTATTTTTAGTTGCTGAAGCTGAAGCACATAATATTTCTTCTCAGCTAAGAATGGCAACATCAGAGAGGCTTTGCACATTGATAATAGCACCAAATTCCTGGGTAAACTGGATCCTCAACCTTCAGTTATTAAACTGCATCTTTTCAAAATCTGCTTTTCTTTTCAATTGCAGTCTTTCACATCTGATAGCACTGAAGACATCAGAAATGTCTGGGAGTGAGATGAGTCCACTAGAGCAGAAGGACTAGACAGCAGGCTGGCCCCACCAAAGGAGTAGGGAGATTGGACTCCACAGGGTTTCTTTGCACAGAAGTCAGAAGCAGGAAAAGGTTAGGGGCTCATCTGCTGGAGGGCAGGTCTGTGCAAAAGATCTGAGAGTCCTGGTGGACAACATGATGACTATGAGCCAGCAATGTGCCTTTGTGGTCAAGAAGGCCAATGGCATCTTAGGGTGCTCCAGGAAGAGTGTGGCCAGCAGGTCGAGGGAGGTCATCCTTCCCCTCTACGCTGTCGTGGTGGGGCCGCATCTGAAGTACTGTGTCCAGTTCTGGATCCCCAGTTCAAGAAGGACAGGGAACTGCTGGAGAGGGTACAAGAAAGGGCTACGAAGATGATTAGGGACCTAGAACATCTCTCTTACGAGGAAAGGCTAAGGTACCTGGATCTGTTTAGTCTGGAGAAGAGTAGCCTGAGAGGAGATCTTATCTATGGTTACAAATACTTAATAGTGGGTGTCTGTCTTTTTTCAGTAGTGCCTAGTGACAGAATAAGACGTAACATGCACAAACTTGAACATAGAAAGTTCCATCTAAACATGAGGAAGAACTTCTTTAAGGGTGGCAGAGCACTGAAACAGGCTGCCCAGAGAGGTGGTGGAGTCTCAGTCTCTGGAGACGTTCAAAACCTGCCTGATTGCCAACCTGTGCAACCTGCTCTAGGTGAACCTGCACTGGCTGGGGGGCTGGACTAGATGGTCTCCAGAGGTTCCTTCCAACCCCTATCATTCTGTGATTATATAAAAAGGAATCAGTGTTGAAGCAGAAGGAGGGTGCTGCACGTCCTTTCAGCTCTTGGGCACTCTGATTCACAGACTCAGTGGCAGTTCTCCCAACTACCTTTCTCTCTGCAAGGCTACAGCCCATACCTTTTCTCAACCTAAAATCATTGGCAGTTTCCACTTCATTAACACGTCACTTTATTAAGATCAAATACATCCAGGCTCTTTCCTTTCCATTTTGGCACAGTCTGTCATAGAAAGAGAAGGCTTCACTGTTCTTACAAGCAACCTGTCTCCTTCACAGCATGTTTTGAGCCTTTTTTTCCTGATTGTGTGTGTTCTCCAAGATCTGCGTCCCAAATTTATTCCACTTTTTTATGTCATGTACAACTTTAAATACTTATTGGGTGTGCAAATACTAGATTACTTTCTCTGCTAAGTAATACAGGGCACTGTGGCAAAATGCCCTCTCTCATTGCCCTCTCAACAGTACTCTATCCCAGAGACCAGACTATCTGTGACACTTCTGGAGTCCCTAGGTCTGATGCTGGGCCTAGAATCACGTCTGGTTGTGTTATTAAGTACTAACTGCAGCTCCTTCCTTTCAAAGTAGCATCTATGAGCTCCCCATACAAAGGAAAGTGTACGAAAAATTAGCAAGGAGTGTAGGTGGATAAACATATGAAAGCGTAAGTGAAAAGAAAAGAAGAAGTCTGTATGGTACTGTACAGCTATTTCATGAAGTATTTTTGCCTACCTTCTTTTTAAACAGATGTAGTAATTATATCAACTAGAGAGTGCATTCTCAAAGATAAGATTTTTTTATTAATAAGGAAATTGCAAAAAGGGTCTTCCACTATGTATTCAGCTATGCAATTGTAATAGCCAAAATAGTCTTTCTAACCCATTTCTGGGATCACTGCTTCTGCTGGTGAGTGGTAACTTGGAAACTGTGATTCAGAGGAGGCTGCCATTCTGAAGATTTGTCATGATGGCTGCTTCCCTTGGTTGCATTCCCCATGTACTGGCAATGATTTATTCTTGCGTTTCAGCTAGCATTAGAAACAGATACATTCCCATGGAAACTGTGAGTCTTGGGTTCACTATTCAGTGGGTCAATGGCCCTATTCCACAGACTTTGGGTTTTCAGGCACACGATCACTGTCAAATGTAGATACTGAAGATGTCATGTTCTGAAAGTCCATTGTTTTGCTCAACAGGTTTCTGGTATTTTGTAAAATCTGACACGACAAGTATGGTTGGTAAGGAATCTTTCTTCCTTTTTAGTTTTAGAAGTTCCAGAGATATATAAAAAGAGCAGTAGAGATCTGTTGCAGAAATATTTTCAGCCATTTCTACACAGTCTGAAATTTTTTCTGTTGTCATCCTGGCATAATTTTAATAATTTTTAAAGAAATCCTCTACTTTAGGGTTTTCTTCACTGAAATCTCTGGAAACATGACACTTGATCAGTTAATTTTCCTTAAAGCTCAAAACTAATTAAAAATTATTTTATATTCAAAAACTAGGGGAAAAATAATTGTTTTATTTTTACAGATTACAGAAAAGTGATATCCATCCTCCTCTGAGTAGGTGTGATCTCAACCTGGGCCACAAAACAGATCACATAGTAAAATGAAATGCTTTTCCTGTGTTTTGATTGGAAGATTGATAACATAAGTGCAGGGTAGTCAGCAAAGAATTTTGAAATGTTTTAGTGGCCCAAGAGGTTTCAGAAATAATCAGCTGATAAATATATAATTAAACACACTTCCACCAAAGAATATTATATTGAAAATCTAAATTATACTAAACATTAATATCACAAGTGATTACTGCAGAAACAATGACATAACCTCACACAGTCTGAATAGAGTGGGTCAGAAGGGAGGCCAGACCTGGAATTTAAGTGACAGCTTTAACTGGAAGGATGAATTTCCAACTGATACAGTAGCATGGTCACAGCCTCCTCAAATGCTGTGGGAAAGTAAATATGGACACAAACTAGTGGTTTAGTCTTGTCCTTTCTGAGCTTTTCACATCACCTGCAGAGTCTGCTGTATTTCCCATACAGAATATGTCAGAGTATCTTTGATTTTACCAGTGACTTGTACAAAAGGATACTGCATGCTCCCTTGCTAACCAATCATTGTCTCAACTTCTGGATGATTGCCAGATACCTATGCCAGATATTCAAATAAGATTATTGGTTGTGGCCACTCCCCTTGTACCAGTGCTCTGCAATAATTATGACCGTTGAACACCCTTAAGACTGCTAACTGCAATATATTTTGATGATACAAGACTATAGTAGTTTTGTATTATCGCCTTCCATAAACTACCAGCTATAATAGGTAGAAAGAAATTCTATCAAGAAAGAAATTTTAGTTTTTGTTCTGGTTCTGCCACACATGAAACGCTCATATACATTAGAGATGAAAATGAAAGTTTCACATTTAATACAGCATATAGGCAGCAGTCAGAGGAGAATCATGGTCTAGAACATGAGCAGTTGGTAATCAGGAATAACTCAATTCTCACCTGTCTTCCAGGCAATAAAATCTAGTGAGCAGAAGCTCATGTTGAAGCACAGTGAAACTCAGCCTGACAACCAAAACGACTGGAGGGTCTTTTGACCCTTCTGTCACCCAACAAGCTACCCAAACCTCTCTGTGACTACTGAGGTAGTCTATATGGCTTTAATCTTTTAAGGCTATTCCTGAAGACAGAGCTTCTCAGGACCTCCCCCTTGATGCTGAAAATAAAAGGTTACCTTGGAGTACTGGAACTGAGATATGAAAGAGCAACCTTGCACATCAAGGAACCTTTAATTACTAGCGTTCAATATATTGTTCTTCATTAAAATTCTCTGTAGGAAAAATCAATAATAATCTGATTTTTCTTTTTTTTGATGTGGATGCATCTTGCGATTTATTGGGATTGTGTGGTTCAGAGACTCTTTGTATTGTTGCTTCATATAATCTTGCTTTCTCCACAATAAATATATAACCCTTTATTGCTGTATGAGTAGTAGAAGCCAGTTGTTTTCCAGTTGAAGACTGTAATCCCAAACCTTTCATCTCTGTTTTGGGTGCAGAGTCACCTGTTAATGCAGTAGAGTCTATCATGCAATATCAAGAACTATTAGCTGTCAGCCATCCCCTCACATCTTGATGATAGTATTACCAAACAGATATAAATCAGCTGTGTTCTTGTTAAAGTTTGAAATCAAGCAAATAGGTCCACCATGTTACTGGGACAAAAAGAGCATAAGAGACTTGTACTGCAAATTAGCATTCTGTTCTTGTTCTGTATCAGAAGCTGGTACAGCCAGAGCAGCAATTTACTTTAAGAACACTCTCGGTCAAGGAAAAACAGTTTCTCCCAATGTATAATATAAAGTCATTTTTTTACTATATGAGTACTACCAGAAAGACTGTATGTTTCACCTTTATATGAAGAGTTTTCAGTCCAGAGGTGAGGGAAGGGACTTGAAGGGAACGAGGAATTGGTTTGTCTGTGTATTGTACATTTAGTAACTATTTTTACTACTTTCATTTTTTTCATTTATATAAATCAAGTTTCTGCTTTTTTATCTAAATCTTACTTCTCCCCAAGGCCTCTCTGCAAATGACACTTCAGCAAAGGGTAATTGAAGCTGCAGCACATTTACAGCAAAATGCCATTTTCAAAGGGTGTAATGAAACATACTGCAGAGGCAGGATTTTTAAATTCGCTATATGGAAACTGATTCCCTGTAGGAATGAGAGACCTGAGGATTTAGAACTATATCACATTGGCTGCCACTTCTTCCGCCCTGCAGGCAATAGCTTTCCACAGTAAATTTTTGTTTCGTGTGACCATAAAACCCCCGATATTCAACAAGAGATCATCCTGAGCAGCTCAAAGAAAAAAGAAAATAAATGAATGCACCAACAAAAAAATCACAACAGGAAGGTTTCTTGTTCCATGGCAAGAGCAATGACTACCAAATCCTGCCTAGAGTTGCCCATACATGCTAGCCTGAGCCATAGTTTGGCTTTGCAGCTGATACCCCCTCTCCCCACACTTTCCCCTCAACACCCCAAGGCAATGAGATAATGAAATGTAGTTGCAGAGAAAATGTGTGGCAGAGAAGAAATAGCTTTCAAATTTTTAACAGGCTTTCTATGTTTTATATTTTAATTTTTTTTTTCTGTTTTACAGTTCATTATCTTGTATATATTCTTTTTTTACAAAAGCAATCTTTCCAGTGTATTTTACCCCTCCAGTCTAGAGTCAACTAATTATTTTCTTACTGGCCACGAAAGTCAACAGTGAATAGCAAAAGCAAGATACCAGGAATTAAACCATGACCATTAAAAAACAACAGGCTCATTAACTAAAATGCTTCAGCTCATTCAAACTTTTTTTCTGCTATCTCCGCTCACTTCTGGAGTCTTTGCAATATGGGTAAATTTTTTGCAGTTGTAGATCTGTAGCAAGATTAGATACTTCAGTTACTCAGGTAAGAAAATAACGTGTATTCTGATTTTCTAAGGGGGATATTTTGGTTTTTTCCTACTAATGAAAGTGCACATATAACAAATTTCATTTATTATTCAAGGAGAATGTTGAAAGTATTTTATAAGTCTTTAAATGTTATAAAAAAATTAAAAATAGGCAGCAGCAACTTTTAAACTTCAAAGGTGAATGGCAAGGTGGAATTAATTATTTTCTTAACATAACAATGTTTTTATTCCTTTTAAAAAAGAATTTTGGACAATAAGGGGGTCAGTCAATATCTTTCATTTTCACTAGGAGAATAGCCTGTACATTGCTAACGGTTGACTATCTTAAAACAAAATTGGAAAGAAATCTGCATCACAAAATTTTAAGCAGTCTTTGATAGCACTGATGTGATTGAAAGAGCGAATTAACCCCGTGGTTTTGGGAAATACAGGTAATTTAAATGATGGAGTATCTGAGATGAGGAAGTTAGTGGGCCAGTAACACCTGTATCCAGAGAAGTAGAGAAAGGTAATCAGAAAATAAGAGGATGGAAGGAAGTCTCCTCTCCAGCCTGAATTTGGGCTTATTCACTATTCAACATGATGCCAACATGTGATAACACTGTGTGTGCCCACACTGCTCATGGGGCCAGGGGCCTGGATCTTGTCAGGGATCTAATGGCCTGAATGACCATTTACATCCACAATTCACTCTGCATCCACTGTAATAAATAGTCTGACTCCAAGCTATCGCTATGTAGTACAGATCATGGTCTGACCTGTGATAATTTGGTGTGCAAAAATTGATACTTCATCATCAGCAGTATCTCCAGTCACCAGTGCCTCCCTTGGTGACTGCCAGGGTAAAGTATTTGCTGCAGTTTATATTATTCCATAAGATTTAAAGTGTTGGTAACTGTCCCTCAAGTAAAACATGCTGTCTGACCCTGTGAGCACTGTTTCAAGTGAAAGTGGCTTGCTTTTCATTAAAAAACAGACTATTTGCACCAGTGCAGTCACTGACTGTGTTTTAGCTGAAAAGCTGTTTTGTGAATCTCCCTCTTAGCCATAACCAAAGATGTGACGGCTCTCTTAGTTTCAGTGCAAGGTGAAATGTTAATTTACATTCAGTGCTGATTTTGTCTAACCCATTTTGCTTTGCCCTGAAATGGAGTACAAAATGTTACCACCTTTCCATTCATGGTGTAGCTTCATCTTGTGAAGTTCCTTAGCTGTTCTGCAAGAGCTTCTCTATACTAAATATCAGTATCTCAATACTTTTCACCCATGCAACATTTAGAGTTAAGTTTCCCTCCCATGGCCAAGAGACCTCATCCTCCTTTACTCAGGTGGGCTTCCTGACCTACCAGAGAGAAATCATGACCTCAATTTCCCATGTGGATGTGGTATGTGGTCCTACCCATGCTGGGGAAGATTTCAATTTCACAATGTTTCTGCTAATAAGATAGAGATTTAGGCCTATTTACTCACATACTTCCTGTGTTAGGGCTAAAAGTGTGGTACAACTGACAACAGCACTGGAAATAGTAAACCAAACATATAACATCAGCACACCATTCTATACATGTACCTGGTATGTCACCAGATTGTTTAAAAATGTGTTTGGAATTTAAACTCAAACACATGCACATGAAAAGAAAAATCCAAACAATTTTTTCTGTTCTTGTAGTATGCAACAATATAACTATCATGTATTTGGAATTCTATGTTATTATCAATACACATGTTAATCAAGATGCAGAAGAGAAAAAAAAAAAGGCTCTGTGTATATTAGTTTTGCTGGTAAATCTTTCTAAGTCCATCATAGTTAAACAGTGTAAATAAACTATTTAAGGAGAGACTAGTGAAGACTGAACTTTAGTAAATTATAGAATAATATAATGGTTAGAGTTAGAAGGGACCTTAAAGGTCATCTAGTTCCAACTCCAACTTCCATGGGCAGGGGCACCTCCCATTAGACCATGTTGCTGAAAGACCCATCCAATCTAGCCTTGAAGATCTCCAGGGATGGGGCATCTCTGGGTAACCAGTTCCAGTCCCACACCACCCTCATAGTAAAGAATTTCTTCTGGGTATCTAACCTAAATCTACCCTCTTTCAGTTACCCTTCAACTTATTGCTACAGTCCTGGATAGAGTCCCTCCCCACCTTTCTGTAGGCTCCCTTTAAGTGCTAAAAGACCATGACAGGGTCTCCCCAAAGCCTTCTCTTCTCCAGGCTGAACAACCCTATCTCCCTCAGCTTGTCCTCATAGGATAGGTGCTCCACATAGTTTTGTTTTGATAGCAAGAGCAAATACAAAGTTTCATCATCAGTTTGAATCTTCCTTTCCTTTTCCCTCTGGCTTCAGCTTACTTTCCAATCTTTTAAAGTCCTCTTTTTTAAATATCTGGTTTTTATGCACCTTAAAAATTGTTCTTTCTTCCATTGCATCAAAAGGCTTGACCCTTACTTTTAGAGTTTACAGACATTGATCTTCTATGCATGCCTGTATTAAAAACATGCTGATCACCAATGAAACAAAAAAGGAAAATATCTAAATTTTGCCATACTGATTTATGAATACCTTCATTACATTTCATTACAAACATGTAAACAGGTTATGACATAATTGGGGGGGGTGTTAGGTAGAAATTTTTAACTTTCTGGTGAACATGTGTATGTCAATTCTATTCTATACCTTTTGTAACAGGAGTAACACTTCACTATGAAGTAAGACAGATGATATGCTGTGATTTCTTCATTTCCATTTTAGTCCCCATGTGTGTCATCAGTTGAAGTCAGTGGAAGACAAAAACAGAAATTATGATCCACTATCTGATTGAGGAGAGAGTTCAAGTTTGGGGTTCAGCTGCTGAACCACAACTGTAGGTAGCTTCCTTGTTTGCTCCTAAGAAGGCTTAACTTCCAGAAATAATTTGTCTGTGGAAAAAAAAAAAAAAAAAAAAAAAAAAAAAAAAGAAAAGAAAATAAAGCAGCTTTGCCGAAGCCTTGAAAAAATTAACTTGAACTAGTCTTAAAGTTTTTAACTTATTTTTCCCAGGCATATTTAATTCACACAAATTTGAAAAAGTACTCTACAGATAGTGTAAAGTAAAAACTATTTGGCAAACCTCTTTTGCTTAATGTAGGAGCTTCATTTCTGCACATTGTTTTTCTTCCATTATTTTCTCTCTTTTGGTCTCAAGTGGAAGAAAAAAAATCAAATGTATTTCTATTATCTTTTCGTGATTCAACTTCTCATCTTATTAACATACTAACTGCATTAAATGTTATTCACATTGGTGCTTTAGCTTAAAAGCTAGAAGTTCATAACATCAAATAAATTCTGAGCTGACAGACTGGTGCAGTGATTTTTCCAGAGCTGACTGTACTGCCACCACACTAGGTATTCATTCTCTGCTGAAAGTGAAGCAGTAAATATTCTTTTTCATCCTGAGGGTAGACAGGTTGCCTGTGTAGAGAAACAGAAGGTTAGTTTTCTGCAAATTTTTATGGGAGGACAAAGAAATTAATTCTAACACCATTTTCATCTTATTTTTGTAAAGCTTGTGGCCAAAATGCTGGAGAATTTTGACAGCCATTAGCAGTAGCAGCACTTTATTCTTTCAAGTTTAGATATTTACAAAACATATCTTTTCTCTTCCATTTTTAGCACAAGAAGAATGGGCCACAACCCGTTCCAGCCTAAAGGCACCACCTCCAAGGTCAGCCAGAGGGGGTTACAGGGAACACCCGTATGGTAGATATTGAAGGTCCTCCTCATCTGTGACCTCTTCTCAAAGACAATTAATAGCCTGTGATCTCCACATAAACAGCAACAATACAAGTAATAGTCCATTTCTTTTCTATCCTAGGGATTACTGCTCATTATTATCCTATGTACTACTTGTATTTCCTATAACATTGGAGTGACATTGGCATTAGTATTATTTTATAACACGGACTTAAAAAAAAAACAGAGACAAAAAACCTTTGGCAAGCATTGTCTATAAACCATTCAAGGATGACGTTCTGTTGGCTGTATTCATTGCTGTGTGTAACTTAAAAAGCATGACACTGTTACAGATCTTGAGTCTCTCTACATACTAGCTAAGGCTGAGTTTTTGTTTAGGGTTGCTGAAAGACTGTAATATGATTTTCTTTTCTTTTTCTTTTTGAACCGGACAATAATCAAGATGTACATAAGATGTTTTAACCTGTCTTTTTAATATATGTTAGTTTAGATTAAGAAGTTCGATATTAAGTTTGTAAATTTAATTTTAAATGCTGTTTTAATGGGGTTGAAAACAAGCAGCTACTGTATGTATGTAGCTAACTGAATTTGTTCAGTGTTTTAACCTGTATTTGTTAAAAAAATCACATAAAGTTCCATGTGTAAGCTTCTCTAAATAGGAAACCATAATTTTGTCAAATATGTTTGCCATAATTTGTCAATAAAGCTGAAACCTTTTGTAACAAGCTAAATTTGGAATTACTTGTTTTCTAGCTCTAAATGCCTGCTTTATTTCTTTTTCAAGAGATGCCTAAATTGTTTTTTTATATAAAAATTACAAAAACCAACCCAAGCCTGTTTTAAGATTTTTGTGTAAGACTTTAAAAGTTGTATTAATAACTTCTGGTTGTTAAATAATTTAAAAGTTAACAAACTAAACTGTTACATGGATCATGGTTAGTATCCACTAATGTATAACATGTTAATGGAAATAAATGCTTTAGAACAATAAATGGATTTTAAACTATCCTCTAAGCTTGATCTTGCTAAACACAAACTCTGATTGACTTGTTTGTATTAGCATGTCTCTCGTGAGAATGTAATGGAGTTTAAAGAGGTAAGACTACCACTTACCACTGTTAGACTGTCTAAATGCTAGTTCTTCAACCTTTGAGTTTCCCCGCACATTAAATATCCCATTCAACATGTAAGCATTGCATAGATTCACCTATTTGTTTTCACTCAGAAGAGTGCGTTGACTGCATTTTTTGTAGAATACAATTTGTCTTGATAAACAAATCATCAGTGTCACTGCCTAGTTGCTGGTACTCAACTTCAAAAACTTTATTTGTAATTTTCAGTGCTAAATATCATCGCCCTTGAAGGCAGTTTAGAGGGCTGATATTTCTTTTGAGACTATCAGACTTGATGGCTGATGATTATTAAGGAAATATGTCGCAGGACTCAAAGGATGACTAAACGTTAAACAGGTAACACTAATAGTAACTCTGTAATTTCAAGTATGCAAGAGTAATGTTAAATATTCTCAGTTGTTAAGTTACTGATAGTTAAAAAAGTAAACCTACCAAAAGATAACAAATAGGTATATAGGCTATTAAAACAACTAATTAACATTAACTAGTGACAACAAAATTATTCTACAATATATAACCCTCAAGGTAATAAACAGAACTAAAATTAGCAATAATAGTAATGCAACTCTTGCTAACAACAAATATATAACCTAAATTTTGATGAAAAAGAAAAGAACAGAAGACTTGATGGTAGGGATGCCAAAACTGTTAATCTTTTAAATACAGTCTTTTTGTTTACAGTGGCTTTTTGTCAATGTGATTGGTTTACTTTTTTGATGAGAATAAACTACAGGCCTATTGCTGTTCAGTTTGTGAACAAAATCTCTTGCAGCTGGAGTTGCATGCTAACTCTTTTTGAATAGTTTATGAAGCATATGTTTTGCCATTTGAAGTGTTAATGTGAATTGAGTGGGCTACGATGGTTACATTGAGTTTATTCTGTCTCACTGTTTCAGGGACTGGCAGGCACTGGACAGCCAAGCAGCAGATCTTCTGAGAAGTGGTCAGGTAAGCTCTGCCACATCTCAGGGGTTTTTCCTATTTCCTGTTTTATCTCTGCATTTGCTTTTACTGACTCACAGAAACACATTCAGCTAGAATTTTAAAATAAAGGATTCTCTACAGCAGTGTTTCCCTGCACAGCAGTATAATGACAATCAAAGCATTTGTTTTTATGTAGTATGATATCCTTCATTTAAATGAAAGAAGTCTTGTAGTCAAGCCTAGAGCAGTAACTACTCCTGGTAAAAACAAAAGCTGGTGTTTATTAAAAGCCTACATTTTGGAAACAAACTGGTCACATGACATAAAAAAAACATGATACTATCTTACCTTTGCTTCTCAAAATATTTATCATTTCTTTGTACAAAGAAAAGTATCTATAAAGAGTCAGGAAGTTTGCCACTTATTCTTTTGCTTGGTAGTTTTTTCTTTTATATGCTTTAGAAAGCATATTTTTTAGAAAGGTGTATTTGATAACCTTCTTATATGGACTTCAGATTATATATGAAATTTTTGATTGATGATAAATGTCATTGCTGAAAAGATTAAAAAAAAATCAACTCAGATACTTCTTTCACTCATCCACAAGCGCCAACCTAGTCACAATACAAAAAGTGCAAATTCTCTTCCTCTCTTGTGATTGTTAAACTATACAAGAGTTAATAAGCAAAGCTGATGATGTTTTCCACAAAATACACAATCCTAGACACATTTCCTACTCTGATATCTTCTTCCATGATTGTGGTCTGGTTGATTTAATGTTTTCCACCTATTGGTGTATTCAGTGGTTACTTGCAAGCCAGAATTTCTGTTGTATAACAAGATATAAAGGGCTTAATTTACTCTCAGAAGGGTTGCCTCAAGACCTTTAAAATAGGTTTGATTTATGTCCTAGAACTATTCTGCAAGACAAAATGCTACAACCCAGCATTAAGATTTGTCTGCATATTACAGTCACATCAGTGTGAGTGTACCTCTATAGCAAAAAGCTTCTGTCTACCCACCTGGCAAGTAGTTAAACAAATGTGCTTCAGTCAGTATATTTTACATCTATACAGATAAAAAAAACCCACACTCCACTGCTATAAATACAGTTTCATATTGGTATGATTATGGATTATTATATGTTATAGACTTTACTATATAAGTATTTTAGGCTTAATATATAAGTATTTTAGAAAAAACTGAAATGTTTAATTACACAAAACTGTGGGTATCTCATACCTGATGTGAGATCCAGGCTAAAGTACATAAAATTAATTTCTCACCTATGTTATTTGAGATTAAACAGTGTGAACTCCGTGAAGATGGACTCCAATAAATACAGCTTTATAGCAGAGCAGTGCCCTTTTATATTATTGTTGCAAAGTTCGCTTCACATCCATTTTTTGTGCAGGCTAAAAAAATGCAGAATATGTCAGTAAATTGCTATATTGTGAAATTTTCTTATACAAGAATTACTTAGAAAAAGTACCTTAGTAAGTCAGTGCAAGCATCTGTTTCTGTGAAGGTTCGTTCTATTGAATTTTCAGGAAATTAGTACCCATGAAGTTACCCATGACTGCATGTGCTGTTCTGTGCTAACTACAAAGTCTATCCAAATCACTTTCTGAAGAAGTCTTATCAGCTACATCTCACTAAAGAAATCCATTTTCTGAATTTGTGAAAGAGTAACAAGTAACGTGAAAGTAATGTGTTAAATTTTCAGTACTCAAAACTGCTGAATATATTGTTTTACACAATTACACTAAAATATTCATAATTGTACCTCTACAGCATCAAGACAAATATTCTTTTTGTTGTTTTCTTTCTAAAATGGAGTTGTCTATTTTTGGAAAATTCTTTGTTCTCATAAAATAGTAGATAGCATATGCAGTCCTGGGTAAAAACCTTTGTTGCCCTAAATAGGTAAGCTATTGTATTATAAATGCAAGCAATGCACATTCCAAGCATTATTTGTTATGAGTGGAATCAATGAGCCAGTTTTGAAACCGGTGAATTCAGGAGGTGGTTATACAACATTTGAGAGTCTGCGTTGTTGAAATGGTGATCCCATAGTGCAGTGGATTGCAAACTGATGGAATCTGTAGCTTCATATGTCATACTGACACAGCTCCACTTGCTGGAAATTTATTCTTGGAAGATGTAGCTATTTTCAAGTCCACCTAGAAAAAGAGTAGGAATAAAGTGTCAAGGGGCTGAGAGCATTGTCACTTGCTGGAGCAGAACACACAGAGATGCATCACCAGGGACAAGCTCTTGTTACTCTGGAAAAGTAACAGATGAGGAAAAATTGCATTACTGGATTGTTTCATCTAGTAGACTTGTTGCATGTATTCAAGAGACATGAAAAAATTAGATATGCCCAGAGTAGAAACATTTATCAGAGAATGAAGCACCATATAATTATTCCTTTCCTATACAGCTTTTCTTATACTCTTTAAACAAGATCTTTAATCTTCATATGAATAAACGAAGAGGCTTAGGAAGTACAGCATACCTGATCTCACCTCAAAGGATATTGACAATGTTTTTCTAGTCCCAGACTCCATTCAGAATAATGGAGCTATAGCCATAAAGCTAGGAGATACTCCTTACTGCACATGCCCCGTTCATTCTATAACCCAGAAATAATTACTGAATTATGCTTGAACATGTACTGACTTCTTAGCCCAGTAACACTCATGTCAATGGAAGTGAGAGGGTGCATGTAAAACAGATCACAGTGTCTACGGTAGCTCTGAAGGAAGGGGCTTGAAGACCTGGTCACTACACACAGCATGCTGGAATAGCCTGCATCTCCCTAATGCATGGGAGCTGCCAGACCTCACCCAGGACTAAGGGACCGAGCTGAATATCTGGGATTTAGAAAAGCAACCAAGTTACTATTAGAACCACAATAATGAACATACATGAGTGTTTCAGTTAAAAGTCTTAACATTTTGTCATAAGAATATGGATTTATGGTAGTCCTCATGAAACATCATCCAGAAATATAATAAAATATCATCTGAAGGTTAGAATCAAGAACAAGTGATTTATTGTGTTAAAATATAAACCAATTTGGTCTACATTAGTGATGTATTTCCTTCATGTTAAACAGAATAAATGTTGTTTTGTGCACTGTCTTTCTAGAAGTCCAAAGTTTTGCCAAATAATGCAGTTAAAAAATTATGAATGGTGGTGATGGAGAGTCATAGAACCCTAAACATCAGAGAGAAAAAGTCTTTGTTAACATCTGAAAGAGGAATGTGGACCATTAAGGAACAGAAGTGCTGGAAAATTTTCCATATTGTATCTTTTTAACTTGCAGAAGCAAGACAAGTTTAAAGATTAAATAGGCACATCACTGGATATCAGTGTTCTCCATACACCTTACGTAGAAATACCTCATACTGTGTAAAGTTTGCTGGTACATTGCCTTTCTTTTATGAAAAATACTATCTAAAATTAAAAGATAACTGAGAATCTCTATCTGAATTTCCTAAGCAGCTACATATTTTGAAAGAAAAGTTGTTTCCCTGTAATATTGTGAAACAATACCAAATCTAAACAAAATTATAATCTCCCTTCAGAATCAATTTACTAAGAACTTTCTAGCAGATATTAAAGAAAGTAGTATTTTTTCCATAAGGATTATGGAAATTCTCTTATAATGCTGTAAAATTTCAGCAAATGGCTCAAGAATGCAAGTATTGCAAGAAGATGAAGCAGATTGGGAAAAATGTCCGTACAGTCAAAATCATAGAATAGGTTATAAATGTATCCTATGTGAAAAGGAACTCACTTATCCCTATATCAGAATGCACATATTTTTAGGGTTCAGGAGGGCAGAGCTCATTTGTAGATGCATTTAATCAACGTGGGAATAATAAAAAAAAAATTACTGAGGTATTACAAAGTTTTTACCAAAAAACCCCAATAATTTTTGAGTTAAAAACCCAATAATTTTTGAGACTCAAAATTTTTGAGTTGACAAAAATTTAAGAGGCTGGCTACAGTTAAATATATGTCAAGAATGAAGATCGTATTTGTTACTATTTCAAGTCACCCTCTCTTGTTAACAGATTAACCAAAGTACAAAAATAACAGTAATTAATAATTAAAATCACAGAAAAAAAAAATGAAAAATATTTGCTAAACAGGAAAACAAGTCCAATATCTTCAGAAGTTCTTGTCCATCATTAAAAACTTCAATGCACTCTGTGACCTCCATCAGTTATTAGAACCCAGGAGTTATCAACAAAGTATCACGTTATCCATTTTACTGTATTCATCTATGAGGGCAAAAAAAGCACACAGGTAACTTCTCAGACCAATCATGGTTTTAGAGATGATCACTGTCTTCCACTCTATTGTTAGCTAATTACATTTTTCTAGTCATTATTATTGCTCATTGGGACCTGAATGAAACCTTTGAAGTCATTAAGTCTTCCCTTTTTCTTCAATTGGTTTTATTTCTGGTCCTGTGGGTTAGATGCTAACATACATTTGGAGACATTAAGGAAAATTATTCCCACTGAAAGGTTCTCTGATCTACATAGTTATTAGACAAATTATGAGCTTTGTTCATTAATATGCTCATAGCTTTTAGTGAAGACATGCTATATACTGTATTTTGTTTCTGAAACAGTGGAATCGGAAGATGAACTGGGCTCCCAGTATGAGTACAAGAAAGATTTTATGTCCTTTCAAAATCTCTGGTTGACTAATTTATATTATAACACGCTCACATTGTAATGGTGTGGCTCATCATTCACATATAAAAAGAAAAAGGAAAAAAAAAATAAAGAAAAAGAAAGAAAAGGCTGTGTAGTTGATTTTGTAAATCCTGTGTATCCTGAGTAGTTTTTCAAAATGCTGCATAGAAATGATGAAAACTCTCTGATATCTTTTAGCAATGTTTGGGTGTAAAAGTAAGATAGTGGAAATGCTTGAGTGACCTGATATAAAAGTAGAATTAATTCTGAAAACAATTTTTCTTGGTTCTTCATGTTGCTGGTGTACCCTAATGATTTAATTGACATATAGTTTCTTGTTATACAGTATTACTATAAAATGTGAGAATACCTAATTGCACATGTCTGACACTGTTCTTGCCATGCTGGATGCATTAGCTGATGATGGATGGCTTACTCGCAGGAAAACAGTGAATATCGTTGTTCTATGCCCTTGCATTACAGGACCTTCACACTGTGTTACCACTAACAAGGCAGAGTTGTAAACTGCTGAGCTGCTCAGTTATGACATCTTAGCATTCTGGGAGGTATTTTTGTCTTTATTCTGCACAGTAAACAGAACAAAATGTGATTATTTTGTGTCATGGTTTACTATATTCACTTATGACTCCATATTCATTGATCAGCTAACTCATTAAATTCCTTTGTGAAGTTTATAACAATCCTGTACAAACACTGGAAAAATTCAGTGGAAAGGTCTTGCCCATGCATCTTCTTTCTTCCTCTTCTTTCTAGATGAACATAATTGTTCTGATTGTACTACTTTAGCTGAAAAGATAATCAAGGACTCTCGTTCAAACAAGACACTGCTATTCTCTGATAATATAGGACTTCAAATTAGTATTCTCAGAGTATTTAAAATTGATCAGGTTCTTTTTTTATTCTGTACAGTATTTTGAGCATTACGTAGCTTTTTAAAGTCTATATTAGAATCCATGATGTAAAGACACAAACAATAGACAGGGATACTCTATTTTGTTGCATTCTAGTTAAGTAAAGTGACTTTTTGATGGAGAATTCAGCCCTGCAGATCTTGCTCAAATTTCATGCTGACATCAAGAAATGAAAGGGAAAATGAATTTTAGAATTTGATCTGAGGTAAATTTTATAATTTAATTAAATTCAAAGAGAACATATATCTGTTAAGGACTGTGTTGTATCATTCCAGATAATAATGTTCTGCTTAGTGGACAGTGTGAAATAACTTTGACCTAGGAAGAGTACTTCAGTTATAGTACCAACACCAAGATTCTACTTTTTATGACATCAAAACTACTTTCCCTATATGCAAGAAAAATAGTTGAAGGTACTTGCATGGGACTGTTACTGACTCCAAATATCATCTTGGCAAACAAGTTCATCCATTTATGGTAGTCATCGCTTTATTTTCATGGACTGAGAAGAAACAGCTTTCTGAAGGAGGCACAGCACTTTACATCGTCTTTAAAGACACTGTTACTGAACTTATTTGCAGATCTAAGGCCAAAATGAGCTGTCCACTAGACTGTGAAGACCTGTGGGATACATGCTTCAGGGAAGCCAGTGCTCATTCAAAAGAAGGGAAGACATCTGTTATTGTAACACTAAGAATACTGCAAAACCGTTATAAAGCTTGAATAGCACCTACAGAACTTAAAAAAAATTGCTGCATAGAACTCAAAATGATGAAGGAAGCAGGTGTTTTAATTTCTGCCTTGTAATGGAGGATTGAAAAAACAGTGGAGCTGAATGATTTTGCTAAGGTTACCCAGCAGGTCAAAAAGATGTAATAAAGTGCAATTAGCAAAGCAGCAGGTGAGGGTGAGAAATTGCATCAGGAAATGAAACATAGGATGTATCCAGCACTGAACTCTCTCATCCACCATGCAGGCCTATTTCACTTTACTAGGCAACTGAATGAAGCATCTAGCAGAATGTGTGTGTGCCGTGAGCATGCACACTTATGCAAAATTTACATTCAAGAAGCCTGTTATTATCTTTTTTCCATTTGCATTATAGCTGCATTTTTCTATATCTGTATCACCTGTTGCCATGGTAAATTCCACATGCTGTAGGTCTTTGATGAACAAGAAATACGTCTCTAAACGCTGATAAGGACTTGAGAGTCCTGATAATACCCAGTGCCTTCTCTGTAGTACCGAGCACAGCAGTATGAGACCCTAAAAACCTACATGTTTTTAAACCTCATAGTGCTGACAGTTCTAAAAATAACAGTTCTATTTTAGACCATTTTAGGAATAATTTTAAACACACAGTTGGGTTTTTTTTCTGCTTTGGAATCTACTTAGCTATATTAATGGAAATAAGACACTTGGCTTTGTAATACATAGTCAGGTAAAAATAACCCTAAAAGTATTTAAATATTTAAATATCTAGAACTCAGTTTTGGAGTTTTAATACAAATTCATTTTTGTATTAGGTCCTTCATCTGGACTTATTTGCATGACTCATTCTCATTCTCAACTCTCTTAGATAAAATAGAGAACTCCAAAATAATCTGTCATGCATCCATTTTTCTCATTATTTTGTAAATGTGCTGTTGGCAGGGCTGGTAACACTATCTAACATTTAGATCTTTTTTATAAATACAACCGCGATCACTTCAAATTAAGTTTTCCATGATGGGTATCTGCTCAACCCAAGGATTTTGCCCAAAATGCCAAAAAGGTCAGAAAAAGTAAGGATTTTGGTCATTTACAAAACAATAAAAGATCTTTTTTTTTATCAGCAAATGTGTACAAAGGCATATTGCAAAATAGGTGTTGTGGTACACTCTAGTGCTGTTTTCTCATGCATAAACCTGTAAGAATTGTCCTCCTTTGTCAGACCATGAGTCTACCCTGAGAGATATCTTTTTTCTATCAGATGCAGAAATGGATGCTTGTGGTACATGGTGGAGGGATGTAGAAAAAGTAGAATCTCCATCTGTATTAACAAGTTAAACAAAACCAGAATGATCTTATCTCAGACTCATCTTCCCAGTGTCTATATTTTTAACTTGATGGACAGCGGTGATAGTGTACAAGGGTTGTGTGCCAAAATAGGCTCTTATCTGTAGAACCATCTTCCCAGGTCCTGAGGTCTGTGCAAATTAGGTTACAAGAAAGGTGAAGGGAATTTCATGACCAAACAGCTGAATTTGCCTAAAACAGGGAAATGGATAATATTCTCCTCCAGCAACTCTACTAGGAGAGATTTATGTGAGTGTGGGTAAATTGCTCAAAATAAAAGCTGGCTGATGCTGTATTTCTTGTTGTCTTGAGGCCTTAAAGAAAATCCTGGGATCTGATTTTCATCAGAATTGGAACTGGCATCATCAGGAGTTGTGCCTGACTATTCAAAGAGTCGTTTAAGGTTAAGTATTTAGAAAATCAAGCTCTGGAATTCCCAGGTTATGTAACAGTGATCAATGGTTAAAATTAACTCAGACGTATAGTAAAAATGTCACACTAATGAGGTATTCACATACTATAGCCACAAGTGGCACAGAAAACCAACAGCAAAATTCATAATTTTGTCCAGAAAAATTAAGAATTTGAACATACTTAAGCAAATTAATAAAGGAACAACGTATTTAATAATGAGGATAAAAGTATACTGAATAGCTGTTCTTTCAGTGCCCATTCTTATGCATGAAGTCCATCAGATAAACAATTAACTTGACTATTGTAAAGTCTGTATCAAGTGTATACATGAAAGGAAATTAATTAGGGCTTCACTAGCCCATAATTTATATTTATCTAACTTCAGAGCACTTGTCTTATTTTAACCATTTCTTTTGCAAACCTGACATTTATACCTCCCTAACACTTTCCATCACAGAAAAATGTCTCCAAGTTTATGGAAGTGTTTACACAGTTAGCAAATTGAGGGTTCCTGCAATTTGTAACAGGAACTTGCTTTTGGTAGGAGGAATTCTCCTGAGGGTCCCAGAAATGACTTTTTGATGCTTTCATGAAAATCTGTTTATTTTGGAGAGTATCATAGAATCATAGAATGGTTAGAGTTGGAAGGGGCCTTGAAGATCATCGAGTTCCAACCCCCCTGCCATGGGCAGGGAAACCTCCCACTAGAGCAGGTTGCTCAAAGCCCCATCAAGCCTGGCCTTAAATACTTCCAGGAATGAGGCATCCACAACTTCTCTGGGCAACCTGTTCCAGTGTCTCACCACCCTCACAGGAAGGAATTGCTTCCTAATATCCAATCTAAATCTCCCCTCTTCCAGTTTAAAACCATTACCATCATGACACATCCAAAAATTTTCATTTTTGCCAACTCAGTAAACTTGCTAGAAGCTATAAAGAAATTTCCCTACCCCACTGACCTGAATTTTGTTCTTTTATGGGAAACTACCTTAGTGTGGTATTTGGTGAAATACTGAGCACATTCCTCACCTACCTTCAAATACCTAGTTTTTGCCACTACCGGTACCCAGGATACCTATACATTCAATGGACTGGTCTTTGCTTAGAGAAACTAATTTGGAGTACCTAAACCAGTTATCCCAAAATACTGTCTGGATGTACCTTCTCTCCATTGGCTGGTTGAAGAAACTAACTAATGAATTTTAAAAAATACCTCCCCCTTCAGCCTTCAGATTATATCTCGATCCATTGATTTTAATATGATTTTAATTAGTCTCTCACAGAAATGAATATGTTAATATTATCAAGAAATGAAACGCAACTCCAACCCAACCTGTTCTCACAAGTTCCCATTCTCATCCATACTAGCACTCAGAAGTAATTTGCTCAGGATGACTATAATTACTCTGCTGTATCTGCATAAATAATGTGAGTGTTCATAAAATTCACTGCCACAAACCTCTTCTTTTATTACATTGATAAAATCGTACTCATACTACCACGCGTGGACCATGAGCCTTCATCTCAAGGAGATGATTGCAGGTGGAGAAAAGGTACTGAAGGCAGTGCTTCTTAAATTTGTAGTATTATTAAAAGTAAGAAGTTAAATGAGAAAGCTAAGCTAAAACAATGTCACTGAAGTTCTGTGCACTAACGTTACATAAAAATAATTTAAAAGTTAAAAAAAAATTTCAAAAGTAGAAATATGAGTATTTAGGTTGTTTCCTTTCCTCATTTTTGCTCTGTTTTGCTCATTCTTTTAGACACTTGCTTTTAGACACTTTTTTCTTGCAGGGAACAGGAATGTGTCAGAACTGTGTAGCAAATTCTGTTGTTATTTTTTGCAACTCTTATAGCTTGCAGGATTTGGAAAGTAATGTCTTCCAAGATTTTTCCACCATACAGACTAATCTTATGTCACAGAGATGCTGCGTGAATCTATATAAGTCATTTAAGCTAAAATACTAATGTAACAGCTGATTTTTTGTTCTTCATTCAATATGGCTGCCCAACTTTATCTTGATTTTCAGATCTTTGGAGCCCTTAAGGAAGTACTGTACCTTTTCAACAGTGTTCAGGGAATCGAGAGTGTTCATTGTCATTTGCAGTAAATCAGTGAGGTCTGAAGAACTGAGCCGCTGCTTGGGACCCTCCACAGCCCTGAGTTCTGGACCTAGCATTGCCACCCTCTCTAGGATGTCAGCACTCAAACTTACAGTGATCTTCCAGTCAGGTGAGCTGTGTCTATATTTTTTTAGTTTATGTCAAATGTGAGATAATTCTGCTTACCTCCGCTTGCAAAAAATAGGGTTATTTTCAACTAGTTCACCATATTTTTGCCATTGGAAGGAAGCTCATACACCAATGCCTAGGATGCATGTTAATTTGTTACAGTGTAGTTTGATGATGTATCTAAGTTCTTACATTCTCTCTCCATAGTAAAGAAATTTAATCACTTTTTTCACAGAAGTAGCATAAAAATAATCATACTATATTTGTGCAGTGTGTTGAACATAGAAGTAGTTTTTTTGAAATACCCAATATTTGGAGAAATCATCTCCAAATGATGGAGCTGAGCTAACTCGTTGGGATGGTCATGTTAAAATAAAATTTTGCAGATTCTGGGGATTTTAGCTCTGTTGTCCAGTTGGTCACCTAGAAAAATCTTGATATCTTCATGAGCTGCCATGTTATAATACAGTTATTTTCTTTAGCTTGTTTCTTCAGCAAAGAGCATGTGAAACAAAAAAACATTTTCAGTCTTTGTTGATGGTAGCTACCAACATCCAGAAGGTTTCAGATAACTAGCAGAAGGATCAATTTCTAACGTGTAGTTATCATATGGCTGCTCTGGCAGATTGCACACATGGCAGCAGAAATACCTGCCTCAATCCTGTCACTGTCACTTCCCATACCTCTGATGAAACCACAGTCCTTCCCTTGCTCCTTCTGACTGTACATCAGAAAACAGACCTGAAGCTTAGTCTCCTGCACTGCAGAACACCATGAAGTCCTCTAAAGGACTCCATTCCTTTTCACCATGTGTTTGGAAGTGATGACACTTTTTTGCTCATGCCATTTTTGGATTTTTTCTCTGAAAAAAAAACCAAACAAAACCAAAACATAAACCCAAAAGAAACAAACAAAAAAAAAAAAAAAGAATAAAAATATGTGTTGGTTTAGGTTTAGATTTCTCTATGCAGAGAAAAAGCTAAAACAAAATAGCCAAAAGCTATTCTAACCTAACACATCTCTAGACTTGAGAAAAAAAAAAAAAAGAATAAAAATATGTGTTGGTTTAGGTTTAGATTTCTCTATGCAGAGAAAAAGCTAAAACAAAATAGCCAAAAGCTATTCTAACCTAACACATCTCTAGACTTGAGAAAAAAAAAATCAATGCTTTTTCCAAGATTCCTCCTCCTAGCTAGAGCTGGAAATAAACCCTAGGTCACAGTAGTCACACTCCAGTTTTAAGTAGGCTGTGAATGAGATAAAGCAATGAGTGAAAATATGCAAGTTTCATAAGGGATTACTTAGATTATAGCTAAGTGTGTTAACATTTAAAGAGTAATCTAGGACTCTTAGAAATGTTTTTCACTCTTAGCACTGTGGAATGAGAAAATTGATGCCTCTATTATTATTTGTGCTTTTCACATAACAAACGGAAGGAGGAGGAAGTTGTTTGCTCTGTATCACACAGAATGCTATTCATCAGAAACAAAATACATTTACTTATAGTCCAATCTCCTAACCATTGGACTACATTTCCTAAAATGGCTTAAAAATGACACTTGGAGGTAGGTGATCCTTTTCACTCTTTGCCTAAATAAAATGACTTAATGTTCTTGAAAGCTCAACCTAGTGATTCCTTTTGGTTTGATAACTTCAGGTTTTAATAAGTGAAAAAGTGTTTCAGGAGGGTGGAAGTCCTTATATTTCTAGCAGGTGAACAGAAGTTTGTGGAGGAAGAAAGGAAAGTCTGATTTTTCTTCATCCTGAGCAAGCCAGAACTTCATAGTTAAATGCTAAGGTTCCTCTGCTTCCATGCCTTCCTTTGCATTTTCTGACTTCTTGTTTTTCAGATGCATATAAATATGCATATATACTCAGTTCAAGTCCAAAGGGCAATTTAACCCTTCTTCAGGTATGTAAAAAACAAGGGGGATGAAATGCCCTCTACTGTTGAGAAAAAGAGCCAGCTGTCTACCGTACATTATATAGATATCTTTTAGATATTTGAAGGTGGGTGAAATTAATCCCAATCTCAATAATTAAACTTTGAAGGAACAGGATTTTAAATTTCAGTTGTGGGAGATACTTACATTAAAAGCTATAGATTGTGTGATTCATATCATATAATTAATTAAATAGTGTAGAGCTGTGGGAATGCAAGACTTGACATGTATGCTTGTCCTTGGAGTTTGAGGTAACCCTGATCTGTGCTCAATGCTCTGCTGTGGAGCAAGATGTTGAAAACCAGGCATAGAGAAGCACAGCCCAGTGCACAAGAGCTTTAATGTGATTCAAGGCTTTCACTTTGAGATCCCCATGTGCAGCATTCACCTCATGGGAAAATGGCCCATGGAATTTCCCAGAAGTGGATTTACTGTACTATAAACTTTGCTAATTCTTTCCTCTGGTGGCTTTGTTGATGAATTACTTGTTTATTAAAGAAATGGGATTTGCTTAGGAGAAGACAGTTCTGTTGATAATCCTCACCATTTTCAAAAGATAAATTAGAAAATTCTATCTGCAGTTGAGTACCAAACACATACTTTTGTTTCAGAAGTGGTTTAACTCGACTCAACTTCAGGTTCTCAAAATCTGGAGTCATCACTGGCAGACACAAGAGCTAATTATGCTCACCCTAACCACCATCTCTGAACTTCTCTTGTATCTTTATACAGATATTGCAGAAATTAATATATTACAGATTTTGAGACAGTCAGCTGGTGTTAGTGAAAGCCAGAGAAGTACTGAAGATGCATGTATTACACTAATATTTCACTAGTACTTTGAACTGCAGATGGAGTGAGCCTACTTTATTTTCCTAAAAACACTCCTAATGGCTGGGATTTATTGCTGTATTTATGCAATATTGTAATGAATTATGAAAACAGGTAAGCAAATAAGAAGATAAAATGTATAAGTATATGCATTTTTCTAAAGGTAGGTAGAATTAAATGCTGGAGAATATTCCAGCCTGAATATACAACACTGTAGTCCATACTAGTGATAAATACATTAAGCTGTTAGTTAGTCATAGATCTTACTGGGGAGCTCTGTAGCTGTATCTCTAACCGCCCTGCAGCATGTACATTCAGGTGACTAAGCCCTCCTTATAACACTGGTGCAGAGATAACTAAATGTTTATTTCGGGATGAACCTAGCCTTAGGCTGTGTGCTGAACTCTCTTTTCTCTCAAAGTCAAATATTATTTTTAGTTTGTATTGATCTGACCAGCTACTTCCACTTAGTTTCTGGTCAAATGCACTTCTCCCCTTCTATGTGTAAACTGACCAACCAAAGTTCTGTTCTTCAGATGTGAAATGGATTTTTAGTCCTGAGGTCCACAGTGCAGATCATTGGAACTTATGTAATGATGTGAAAGGACATATAACTGAAAGGCTGTCAGAAGATAAAAGTGTACGGAGCTTAGAGCGTTTGCATTGCAACTCATGAAGTCAGATGACATTGAAAGAGCAATTCAGTGCTTAATGCACGATGCTCTGGTGGTTGTGCTCTTCCACAGCACTAGCTGATGCAGTATCAATCACAAAGTCTGCAGCATAGAATTTAATTACAGGAGTTTTCCATTAAAGAAGTTAGCTGTTGCAGTTCACAGTGATTTTCTTTCTACCTCAACTTAACCTGCTGAGGACACAGTACTTTGTCCTGGAGTAGGCAGGATTGCTCTCATCTTATTCTTCCCTCTGGAGCAGAAAGGAAGGAGAGTGTAAGTACGTATGGAGCAATGTAGAGCAAGCAAGTAACTGCAACAGAGGCCCATATTGTTATTGGATTTTTTTATAATGTCAAGCAATAATACATGAAAAATAAAAGTAAGATTGTAACCATCCTGAAATTCCCCTAAATGTGCAGTAACACCATAAAAGATGCCAGTATTTACTACAAATGATAAAATTGGAACATTACACTAATCAAATTCAAATTGGTTCAACTGCATAATTTTCGGTGAAGAAGTGCTTATGAAACACAAAATGAACTCCAGAATTAAAGGTTTGTTGCTTCCTAATCAAAAGCAGTCAATGTTAAACACCAGCTGGTCAGGTGATAAGTTTGTCATTTCTCAGCTGTGCTCTTGAAGGGAAGTTGCCAAGAAGGCTTGACAGACATTAAACTTCACAGAGCACTTTTCACCTCTTTCTGAACATCATGTTCATCTACAAAAACTCCTGGGAGGGTGGGAGGAGAGGCAGAGTAGCAGCAGTTCTTTAAAATGTAATTGCAGCAATGAATGTCAAACAGAGTTTATGGGGGGGGAGTGGGGGGGAAAGTGTAGCTCCTGAAAAGAAATTTTCACAACTCCTAGCCTGGTTCCTTCTTGTCTAATTGTGTCCAGCTACTTTGAGGGACTGAGGAGTGTTGATGATTAATTGCCTAGGTGTCAGAGAAGTACAGGCTTGTAACACATCATTAAAAGCCAGAGATCAGGATGTCTGAATTAAAATGGGAAGCTCTGAATTAATATATTACTGCTGTATACAATTAACAGCACAAGCCAGAAATCATTTGCTTCCATAATTTGGAACAATGGCAGATCTCCAGTGAAAACATATTTATAGTAGTTTTACATTGCTCTCTACAGACTCGGTACAAAAGGGAGAGACACAAATAAATATGCACCAAGGCAGCAATAGAGACCCCTGTCTCTGAACAGTTCCTTTTAATCAGCATGAGCTCTGCTAAATAGGGGAAAGAATTATGAGTAGGTGGGGAGCACCTAGGTTACTGAGGGCAAATCACTCTCTTTGAAATTTGAGCAACAGAGTCTGACCTTTATGTGACCTGGGATAAACAGGTCTCTTCTCTTTCAACCCAGCGTGAACAGCAATTGCAAGGCAGCCAACCTGAAGTCACTCAAACATCTTTCCCTATGGGAAGGTCTGATTTCCCCTCCTTTAGCAATTGTGCCATTGTCCTGGAAGAATTCTCTAATTTTGACTAATGTCTTCTATTTTGCATCATCAAGAGTGGGACCCTATAGGTATTTTAGTTATTTTTTGTATAGGTCTCTTTAAACTTCTGAGGTTCTTAAATTGCTTCTAGGAGTTTATTTGTCTTGTAACTTAGGTTATAAAAGTAGCTCCATAAACATTAATTGAACACCCATTAAGCAGTATGTCTGTTTGTTTTGGGTTGATAGAGGACATAAAGCTTCATACCCTGTGGTGGAAAACAATTAGATCTGATGATGAACATGCTATTAAATATCCAATTTCCAGACTTCTATCAGTTTAACTTTAGAAAATAGCAACCAGCTGTAGACAAAGCATGCACAAGTGATAGAAAGTCATATTCTAATTGTCATGTCGTAGCCTGTTATAAATATTGTCATTTCTAATGTTTTATGCTAATGACAGTGACTAATGGTAGTTATTATCCCCATTCAGTCTCATAAAAAAATTCCTCAAGAGAGGATGATCATACCTAGAATGCTGTTTACAATTAAACTGTGTTTTTCTAAAATAGAAAACATAAAAAACAGTTAAATACCAAGAGGCTGGCTAACCAATTTATTTTGTTTTGAGTGTTTTTGACAACAACAGCTGCTGTTAATTGTGTCATGAGTTGAACAGATATTCCTTTCAGAAATGTTTTTGGCATACTAACGTCTATACATGTCATGTCTTCCTATGGTGTCTGCAGAATGGGATAAGAATAGGATAATGAGGTGAACCTCAGAGCAGGATACCTGTGGATAGGAAAAAAAGAAAAAAAAAAAAAAAAGTGGTCCTGCCCTTGTAGAGCCTTAATATTAAGAACATTGAATTTCCTCATCCATTTCTTATTTCAGTTATGAATTCTGCTTACTTGGCAGTTATGGAGTACTTCATTATATGCACAAACAGAAGTGCTTAAATGGATGAAGCAGCTATTTACGTCTGATAAGAGCTAAGTGGGACACTAAATTAATGCCAAACATGTAAGTGCTCATTTTAGTTTCATTATAAAGGGCTGCAGCACAGTGGTAATGTGTTGATTCTCGTGTGCTGACAAGTTCTATATTTCTTACAAATTTCCCTTAGAGCTCAATGTGGAAAGACAAACTCAGACTCTGCATAATGAAATTAGCAGCAGACATATTAATAATTGAATAAAAATCTCTGGAGACACACCGTTCAGCAGGAGAGTTTGTGACTGGCTGGTTTTATCTAGAGGCATTTGTCTCATACACGTATAAATATATATATATATATATATGCATGCACTTACATAAACCCCAAGTTAAGAGCTGCTGCCTGTACGTAGCCTTTGGTACCAAATCCTCTTCCTGCTTTTAGAAGATCTTGCATTGTTGCATTTGGCAGGTCCATGAACAAATTGCTGACCATTCCCCTGTGATTGTTTTCAAACTTGCAGATAAGTTCAACACAGTCCCTTATGAATTTGTCTCCAGATAAAGAGTAGAGTATGAGTGATTGAAAGATTTTCACTGTATTTAAGACTCTTGACATAGACCTCCACATCTGGAGTTCCAATTGAGTTGAAACATTTTCCTGAAGTGCAAAACTTGGTTTCTCTCAGAAAAGCATTAAGATACTGTATGTTTCCTTCGCTTCATCCCTGTAAGCAGTTGATGTCCTTTGAACCACATGCATTGCAGATTCACAGGTTTGGGAAGTAAAGAAGCTTGCGTATTTTTGACAGCAGCAAAGAAAACAAGAGGGCTGCCAGAAAACTTTGCTTTTAAGATACCACTGAGGCCGTAACATAATTCCTAATACTTCAATTGTGATCATTCCTCACACCAAGTAATATTTTGCTGAAAACACATTGACACCGTGAGATCTCATAGACAACAGAATTATTGGGGTAAATTATCATGGGTTTAAAATCACTACTTTATTGCACTAGTGCTGAGAGAGTGGTATCAGTTTGAATAGTCTGAGAATTTGTCACAAGAAGACAATTGAGTAGTAAAATTTAGCATACTGTTACTGGATTAACTCCACATAGTTGTCAGCTCTACTAACTGATCATGAAGGCTTCAGTCACTGGTTTACAGTTGCACAGGTTGAATTGACCTCTGTGTTTTGCTTTCCTCCAGTTACACATTATTTTATAAGTCTCTGGATATGGAATACAGAAAAACTTAACTTCAAGATATTTATCAGTGTATTTTCTGGAGTCTCATCAGCTAAAGGAAAGCTAATTCTAATCTTAGGTTTTTTAATATATTGCCATACTTTGGATAAGCTATAATATGATTTAATAAAGTGGCACTGTCTTTAAAAGAGTGCTCATTAATGTAAATACAGAGTTTAGTTCCTTCTCTTTATATATGCAACTCCTTTTATTCAGTAACAGTGGATACATTATTTATTCAGTAAGAGTTCGGTATCAGTCTTGTCCTAATTGAAATATTGGACTTGAAATCTTTTTAGTATAAGAAACATTTTAACAGGTTCTGTTGTCATTTGAATTAGTAGATAAATCCCAGAGATTCATATTTGTATAATGAAATAATGTCTTGGTCTATTAGACACCATTGAAATATCCTGCAAGTGACTCAGTTGAAGAAAGAAATGTACATTTTTTCCTTTGTGATGTTGGGCCATGATGCAGATGTTAAGATATCAGGGAGTATCAGATGAAGGAGTAAACTTGCTAAAAGAATACCCTGGTTTCAACATCACCTCCTTTTTTGAGATACTTGAAACAAAGACATGAAAAATAAATTGGATTTATAGCTACATTTTTAGTGGACACATGTATAATACAATATGTTTCATTGCTGTTTAAAAAAAAACCAATGTTACCAACATCTGAGTTTTTAAGGAAAAGACAAAATACATAAACAAGATCATGTACTACTTGATGAGAAGAATATACCTAAATTCCACAGACCAAAGAGGAATAAAGAAGCTGTATTGATGGGGATGGAGAGGGGAGACCACAAGTCATTAAATATGGCTTTATTCTTCACATCTCTGTACAGTGGGTTTAATCCTATTAACTTCTTTCCATTCACTCTGTGATTCCCATGGAATAGGATTCTAAATCTGCTCCACGTTAGTCATGAATAGTATGCAGTCTGGTAATTTCTGTATCTCTTGTTAGTGTATTCAAGGCATATTAGAGGTGCCACTGTTTATTCTTAGCATCTGAAGTAATCACCAAATTTCACTACTCCTGTAAAGCAAAGTGATTTTTCTAAAGCTTTCTAGTGTGTGAATAAGCCAACAGCTTTTATCCAGGTTTTACAGGTCACTGGATGTTCAAAACAGCACAGCAAATTACAAGAACTCCTTCTCTTTTGCTATCATGGCAATTTTGCATGCAAATTTTTGCAATTTCTTCAAGCACTGAAGTAGCAATAAATGTTTGTTTCAAATTACAGCTTTCCTTGAATTGCAACTTGATTTTGGGAAAAAAAAAAAAAAAAAAAAAAAAAAAAAAAAAAAAAGGTATCTTGGGCACCAAGTTTTGTTCCTTGGTGACTTCCAATCAGAGGTTTACCACTTTGAGGTAAAAAGATACTTTTCTAATTGCCAGGACAGACAGAAACCTCAGCAGGAAATCATTTTACTTTATGCCTTATCACCTTGGTGCCTCTGCAGGCTGGAATTCTTTTTCCCTTGTATATTCACAAGGTTCTAGTTTTCACACTTTGTCTCAGTTGCCCCTTTCTCTTATTATTATTATGTCTCTTCTGAAATATACAGCTAGTGTTTAGATGCACCAATGGAATAATTTGGCAAACTTTTTGGTAATCCATTCACGTATTTGTATTTCAGTACAGATTTCCCAGAAAAATAAATCATACCTTAAAGTAGATGCATGAGCAGGTATATGAGGAAAAAAAAAAAAAAAAGAGAGACCTTTTTTTACAGCTTTTTCTTAACTTGAACACAGTTGTGGAGAAATCAGAAAATGCTACACTCAAGCTCTAGGAATGGCCAACACAGCTGAAGCAGAGGAAGATGATGCAGCCACAAATTCTTGCTGCTAGAAAAAGGACAGAATAGCAATTCTTTCTTTCTAGATCCTTGGGAGCTCGTGCAATGAGAGACTAAGTATGGACAGTGTCCACAGAGCCCTAGCCTACTGTATTCAAGCAAAACACATGCATATAGATAGGGTAACTGCATATTCAAATTATCCTCTGAGGGTTGCAATAACTGTGCTGAGCTGGCAAGGCTGAAAATTCAAACAGTTTTGAAAGATTGTATTTGGTTTCTTTCTAGTCCGCCCTGAGAAGAGGCAAGTGCAAGGCAAGGGCATTTTGCAAGGGCAAATGCTTCCATGTAATCAGTAAATCTCTGTAAATTGTCTTTCCATTTGGCAAATCTGATGGGATGCTAACTACAAGGAGTGATCCAAGCTTTTGCATAAAATTATACCCCTTCATTCATCCTAGCAAGCAATACCATAATTCTGCTTTTTCTTCTGATTTTGAGAAAGTAGGATTTACTTTTCCTATGTCTAATATGAGAAGTGCAGCCTCTTCTGATCACAGAAAAAGGTGTGATATTTTTACCAACTCTTTCCTTCTAATTTTGAGTCTACTGAAAGAGACTTCCTCTCCCGTCCTGATCTTCATCAGTTACCTAACATTTCTTCAATCCAATTACTGTTGTCATTTTTCTTGCTTCCCTTCTGCCTTTCTGCTAACTTTGGAGTTAAATATATGTTTTGAACTTCAATATGCAGAAATGTCTAAAATTGGGCACTAACTTAACACATACGGTTCCAAAGTCTTCAGTATTGCACATTGAACCAGCCATTAAAGAAGTAGACTTTAATGCATGAACCACTCCTATTTCGTAGGAAATGGAGCAGGGGTTAAATACTACAAATTATGAGTACCCTATGGCTTCACGTTCCACTTTAGCATAGTGGATTTGGCAAAAATGGGCAGTTACTCTGATAAATTGAGGACCTCCTTCAGATGGAGGGATGCACCCAAAAAGAGATGACCTGTTGGGTAATATGTGCCCAAACCTGAGACAGGTGAAAATTTAGGAATAGCAGATATTTGTACCAGTGGCCCAATAGTGATGAGTTCCCTAGAAAGAGTAAGTGTGTTAACACAGAAAGTTCCTCCCCAGTCTCCGGAATCTGATGGCTCAGTTTTGCCTTAAAGGATAAAGATTTACATTCCATAGTTTTTTAAAATAAAATGTCATATTGCTTTAGAATTTTTCTCTATGTTAAATATACAGAAGAAAGTTCAACTCTAGGGCTCCTCTAGAAGATGAAAGTGTGTTTGGTGTATTCGTTCTTTTTGGGGGGGAGGTAAAGAGAAGTGCTTTCACAAGAACTGTGGCTGTTGTCATTGCCCATAAGCATGTAGTTATGATGTATATTAAGAGTTTTAGTTCAATTCTTTCTCATATTTTGACTTAGTGACTTGTTCAAGTTTCCTTGTTCAAGTTTTATTTAAAAAAACAGAATATTTATCTCTGAACCCTTCTGGTTTTGCTGCTACTTAGACATCTGTTTTGCATTGAACAGCTGCCTATATTGAGATGGACACAATGACTTCTATATATTTTCCATGAATGCAATGAAATTTAAAATCAAGGAATATATATTAGTATTCAGGTTTCTGAAATACATCATTATGCATTTTATCAAAATACGGTGGCATACTAGTGTATTTCTCAGTGGCCTACTTTAACATCATCTCTGAAGTTTCTTAATGGCCTTTTCATATCTATCTTACTTATATTTTTATGTACTTCCTATTTTGACATTTGCTTTTCAGCCATATTTATAAATTTTAATTAAATTATATTCGGTATCAATGTTTATATGAATACCAGGGTGACACAATATTAGTCTTTTAATACAGCTTTCAAGTCATTCTTTTTCCTTATCAGAATCTTACCCAGCTATTTATTCTCTTACAAATGTTCTCTGTCCAGAGATTTTAAAGGTGTGACAATGATGGCATAGCACAGCAAGCAAGGTTTTTTGTAACAACAGGTTGTATAATTGGTAGTTGAATGGACAGCATTTTCACTGCTTAGGTACTGTAAGATTTGTCTATGAAATCAGAAAGAAGTCTATGTCTGCATGACACCATGGAACAGTGTCCAAGGATTGTGATACTTTTGCAGCCTCTTGCAATGCATCATGTAACAACACCATGAGAAAAAGTTGAAAATCCTGTATTAGAAAAATCTTATCTATGTCTGCTGTTCTTGTGCTGCTCCAGATCTCTTGCTTGCATTTCTAGTCTATCTGTATCACAGAAATTTTTCTGTAACATTTTAATATTTTTAGAATTCTCATTTTAATATTTTTAGAATCTTTAGAATAAATATATGTTTTAGTAAAACTGATTTATTTTGTAAATATTTGTGAACTGTAGGGAAGCATTCAGCCCATCCCAGTGTTTGTGCATTCAGCCGGTAGAATGAGCTAAGTGTTATAATACTTTGAGAAATAGTTCACTTGAAGAATACAATGTATATCCTTCAGACTTACACCAGTAGAATACTGCATATGCTTGTCCTATCAACAAGTTATTTCTACCATATGAAAATTGGTTGGCAAAACTAGTTCTTTTTGAGAAAAGTGAGATTAGTGAGAATCTGGAAAAGGGACAATAAAACTCATTTTGTCAAGGACAAAAGGAGAGTAAAAGGCAACATAAAAGTAGATAATAACATTTTTAGGCATAGACTTTAAAAGATTTGAATGAACCTGATCCAAGCATAGGACAGTTAAGAGTGATAAATGTAATAACTCTGAAAAATAAATATGAGAACTCATTTAGGCTTTTTACTAAAACCACAAAGGGCTAATTTACCATAAGCCATAAAAGATGTCATTAAATCATTAGCCTTTATGAATAATTGCTTGTTGTGGTTTCTGAGATGCTCCTTTTTCTTCCAATACTCTGAGTAACTATGTACAACTCCAAGAACTGATACCTGTAAGGAAGTCCGGTCTCAAGACTGGCAAAGAAAGTAAAAATAAATAAATAAATAGTTTCTTACTACAGTAATAAGAAATTCTGTTCACCTCAGTAGGTCCAATCACAGATGTATAGGTTCTAAGACAGGTCTCTAAAATTATACTGTGCTAAATATAAGAGCACAGAAGACAGCTAAATGAATGGGTTACGTCAAGTCAGTTCAATGGTGTTCTGTGGAGTGTAGTCTGTATACCAATAAAAATCTCCATGATTTTTATTACTACCTCCAAATATTTATAGAGATCAAACAGACTCTCTTCAGGATGAGCCCTTCATACATACTAGACATGCCATTTCCTGAAATGTAAACAATTGGCATCTGCTGAGCCATAATCCCTAAATCAGAAACACAAATGCTTGGATTAATAAAAACCAAAAAGTCTTGTTCTTTGTTGTTGACCTCCCAATGCAATTTTTTTCACTTTCAGTGTTACATGCATGACTAACATTCTTTATCCAGGACTGGAAATGCAGCAGGTATTTGCCATAGTGACTACAAAGGACAAATTCATGATCAAATTCAATCCAATTCAAACTGGTAGTCTTAAGAATCAGAGAAATTAAAGGATATTTATTTTACCCCTTTAAGAGTAGATGGATTTGATAGGAAAATCTTTAGGAGATATAAAATATAAGCTTATGCGTACTGTCATTGAAATCTATGTGGTTTTAATATACATAAAGTATTAGCATTCTATTGCACCAGAAATGAAGTTTTTAATAACTTTTAGGTATTCTAGGACAGAGGCGGAACTGCTGTCTGTCATATGTGCAGTGCATATATATGGAATACAGAACACAGATAAGCAGAATAATCAACTGTACAAACTAAAGCTATACAATGAGCAAACTGCTTAAAGTTGAATGCTGAGAGAGTGAAATTTGAACTTCTTTTCCAGAGTAGTTTATTTTTGGGCAGAGTTTTTTCTTGAAGAGGTTGGTACAGAGCTAGTGAAGAGTACTGAGAAGTTGGAGAAGGGTGAGGATAACGCTGTCTCAGTTGCATGTGTTGGTGCTCAGGACCTGGGTCACAAGTAGTGTTCTTGGAAGTCCTGCCCATTCTGTTTTGTGCTCTGTTTTTTTGGGCCATATGGATGCCTGTAGGACAATGCATAATCAAGCATTTTCATAGAATAGTTAGAGTTGGAAAGGACCTTGAAGATCATTGTGTTCCAACCCCCCTGCGACGGGCAGGGACACCTACCACTAGGGCAGGTTGCTCAAAGCCCTATCAATCCTGGTCTTAAATACTTCCAGGGATGGGGCATCCACAGCTTCCCTGGGCAACCTGTTCCAGTGTCTCACCACCATCACACGAAAGAATTTTTTCCTAATAGCGAATCTAAATCTTCCCTCTTCCAGTTTAAAACCATTACCCCTTGTCCTATCACTACGCTTCCTGACAAAGAGTCCCTCTCTTGCTCTCCTGTAGGCTCCCTTCAGATACTGGAAGGCTGCTAGAAGGTCTCCCCAGCGCCTTCTCTTTTCCAGGCTGAACAGCCCCAGCTCTCTCAGTCTGTCCTCATAGGAGAGGTGCTCCACCCCTCTAATCATCTTCGTGGCCCTCCGTTGGACCCATTCCAACAGTTCTATGTCCTTTCTCTGTTGAGGACTCCAGAGCTGGAGTTTCTCAGTTTTCTCAGGTTTTTGAGCTTCCAGTCTTCCTATTCCCAAGCCATGCTCCTATGACTGCTCTAAGCCTCATGCCAGGGCCTCTAAACATTGTTCGAGCTCCTCCAGTTCCATAGCAGGAGGACAAGGAACCAAGTCATCCAAGTCAATCTGCCTGGTGAGGGGGTTTCCTGCATCCTCTGCTCCTAAAAGTAATGTATTGGTAACTGAAAACTGGAGCTGGCAGTGACTTCTCTGAATCGAAACTTTTTGGAGCCTGAGGTGATCACCAGACATCGTGTTTGGCAAGATGACAGGGAAATAGTCACATTTCCACTGGATTCCGTCTGGTTTACACATCTTCATCCCAGACACTGTGTCTACTCATTTTTTTTTAATTTTCATTTTGACTCCACAAATCTATTTGGCTGGATAGTAATTTTAAGACAGTTTCAGGGAAGATGGGGATTGTTATCTATCTATATCTTTATGCAGATATAAAACAGTGATGCTTTGAAACTGCTGCAAACTAATAAAAATAAAAATCAGTTCAATATCCCTAAATGCAATTTTAATTGCTTTAGTAAGTCCTTTTTGTGCTCTATTTTCATGTTCTATTAAATTTCTTGACACATTAGATTTCATTACACTCTGTAAGAAGAAAGGAAGTTTTAAAAATTTGTTGTTAGTTTACATCTTAAATTTTAGGTCTCTGTATTAAAATTTACATATGACTTCAAAATTATCAAACTAATTACTTTTCTTCTGTGCAAATATGCAGGGTTTGGTTTCATTCTTACCCTGCCATAAGAAATCCAAAATTATAGTCAGTATAAAAAATGCATCCTGAGTTAATATGTTTTCAAACTAGAATGTAATTTTACCAGACATCACTTTAACTTCAGGGTGAAGGCAAGTAGCTCTTGCCATGTTGAATAATAAGCTGTGTAAATTTCAGCTGTTGGGGATCTATTCTGTGCTTCCAACAGAACAAAAAGCTATCTCCAGTGATTATGACTTTTAATGTTCATCATCTGAAATAACCCCAATATGATTCAGGTGAAATCTAGTTTTTCTGCACCTTTACTCTTACCAAAAAGGTCTTAGAAAACAATACCGAAACATATTATATTATAGCCACTCCCTTGACACTTGAATTGACATAGTACAATGCATTTGGATTTATAATTGATACAATAGTACATTTGATCCCTCATTTTATTATCCTACTGTCATATAATTCAAGTCTTTCCAGATTTTGTCACACTTAGTTACTTATTAACTGGAGCAAGCCCAGAAAAATAAGACCTGAACCTCTTTAATCGTAGCCATGAAACAAGTGAAGGAGTTGAGAATGCTGTTCTTCCTGTGAGTGTCTGCATGTGCACAGATCCATATGTCATCCACTGGACAGTAACAGCCAAGCAGACACAAACATAGGTGCAAAAAATAACCTTTGGTTTTTGATCGGAAAGAGTCTCTGTGCCAGTAACAATAATGGCACAGAGAAGTTTCTCAAGAACCAAAATATTGACAATCACAACTAGCATTAGTAGTATCTGTTCAGGATTCTTTACTTTTTTGTTGTTAATGTATTTTCACTTGTGAATATCAAAGCAACATTTTTGGTGAAAAACCTATGAAGAATATTTTTAGAATCACAAATGTAGCAGGGAATTTTTAATAATTTTTATTTTAAAGCAGCCAAGTTTACTTCATCATTTTTGTGCAGTTCAGCTACCTGTATTCCTAAGGTATACCTGCATGCTACCCTGATGAGTACCGCAAGGTAAATAAATACCCTGCAGGAATTAAAACACTTGCCTTCTTTCAAAATGGGTGAGCCATTATGGTCAGTTTCATTGCCTATGAAAAACAAAGGAAATTTGCATGAAATAAAAGTAAATACAAGCATCTAACGGCTTGACAGGCAAGGATAAAGTGGTATGTGGAGAACTGAGTCTGAAGCAACTTGTTTGACATTTAACTTCAAAGAAAAATTTATTATGGAAATGCCTTCCTGCTACCAGGAAATCTATCCAGCTGCCAGAGAAGTTGATTCTTTTAGGATGCACATATAGCTCA
>VZRU01018717.1:250379-280190 GCA_013398155.1 Pedionomus torquatus
CCGTTGGTGTGCAGAAACCTTTACTCTGTGTTGGGTAATTATCACTTTTTTTTTTTTTTTCACTATAGACAAATGTAACGTAGGTCAATGATGTGACTGCAGAATTTGAGAATGTTTTTATGGTAATAAAAAGAAGTAAAAAATGGGTGATAAGTTTGATTACAACTAGCAGCAGCAGTAACTGTAATATAGAGAAGTTATTAGAGTTCATTACTACCTTTTTCCAAAAGGAAGGAAGGAAGGAAGGAAGGAAGGAAGGAAGGAAGGAAGGAAGGGCAGAAAGCAGAGGAAGTAAAGATAAAGAAAAAGTAGAGAGGTTGGACAAAAGGAAAGAAAAAAACAGTTCTAGTTTTATGCATATGCAAAATATGTTGAATTTGTTGCACATGGCTTTGTCACTGTATAGATAAAAGGGTGGAAACCAAACTGGAAAATGGGCACACAGAGTCAGGTAAAATACATCATAAAGGATTGGAAAATATATGTAAAAATTATGTAAAAAGTTTATTTGTTTATATCATTGCACCTGAGGCCTACCTTCATTAGAAGTGGTAAGGGTATAAGATAACATGGGCACTTACAGAGGCTCAAAATACTAAGCCAAATTCTAATCTCTACCCATTGATTTTTCACTGCTGTATTACACCTGATTTCAAGGAAATGTCTTCTCATTTACATGCATCTACATAAATTCAGGATCAAGCCAGCAGCTTTTGCTTCCTTCAGTGTTAATAAAGAGCAGCAGCTGCTATAGTGTGCTCCTAAAGACACTCTGGAAAGGGGATATGTCATTGTTAGCCTAACGAGGGGAGAGAGGGAGAGAGACTGCTAAATGTTTTCTCTCTAGCCCAATTAGACAGAGGAAGAGAGCAAGACAAAGAGAGGGGAAGGCGTGCTGGAGGGAGAGCTGTGTACGTGATGGATGTCTTCCTGCTTTTAGCTATGAGAGCATTCTAAAAAGGTGGAACTGAAAAAGACAGGAGGATGTGGGAATACAAAGGATTAATCCTTTGACTGAAATCGGACTGTGGCAGCATGGACCATCGGTCTGAGCTGCACACTAACTTCCAAAATTAGCTTGCTTGGGAGCGAAAGAACATAACAAGTACTCTATTGTCATTGCTGTTCTTAAGACAAATTACTCATGCAAATATGAAGGAGCAAGGCTTATCTGCCTGTTGAGAGCCTCCTTGGCCATCCATGGTCACCTTTCAGTTCTGGTCTAGCAGAAGAGAACTGCTTGTGTATGAAGGTCTTCAGCAGTCTGTATGATGCAGAGCTCACTGACAAGTGTGAACTCACTGTTTATAAAACGATCAAAACTTGAGATTGTGAAAATTTTGTGCCAGCAACCTCATGCCTGCCAGAAAGTGTCTATATCTCAAACTTCATGCTAGGTCCCATGGTCACATTGTTCCATGGGCTGGGCCTGGGCACTGTCAGGAATGGCAGTAGCTCACCTGGCCCAGACCTATGCCAGGTACCATGCCAAAAATTTCACATGACAGATGTGCTATGCTGTGACCACATATTAAAGATATACCCATCCTATGAGCCTCAGTCTGCATGCATGTGACCTATGGTCACAGGCAGGTCCATGGTGTCTGCAACAGAACAAATGCATGAGCAGGCAGATGATGAAGAGTCAAATGCAAATTTCTTCTGCACAGACCCTGAAATGTAATGACTGCCTGGCTACAGGGTGATGCAAGATTTTTTCCTTAGGTTATAGAGATATGTAAGCAAAGGTAAGTAGGAAGATGGGAGTTTCCTGGTCATCATGTCGGACACCAGGCCCTGATGGGATTTCAGGATTATAGCTCACAGTGTTCTCATTACCTGCACAATGGCCTGAGCCATGCAGAGAGCAGAAGAAATTACCTTGCATCCCTATTTATATATAATGCTTAGACACTGAGCTGAGTGATAAAAAGCAGGCTTGATGTGCCACTTGTCAAATGCTGAATTCTTGTTACTTATTTTAAATCTCTCCATATTTCCTTGCCTTCTGACTAAAATGTAGCAGCTTTGTGAGCTAAGCTATAGCTGCCCTTTTACCGTTTTAAGTGCCAGAAGCTTTAGCTAGGGAAAATGATTTTGTAAATACTTGCTGTGCTCTGCTAGTCTTACATATTGCAGTAACTAAAAAGAAGTTGAGAAAGTTCCCAAGAAAGACTTGTATTACCTGTCTCTTGATGTAATTATTTTTTAATCTGTGACTCCTGAGTCCCCATCCTGAGAGATCTTTTGGCTTGTTCCATTATCAAGCCATACCTGGGTTAGACTTCTTTCCCTGCAATGAGACCTGTTTTCTGTATTCACCACTTACCTGAGCAAAGGAAACAGAGAGAAAATATTGGGTCAGGCTTCACCACTTACCTGAGCAAAGGAAACAGAGAGAAAATATTGGGTCAGGCTGTCCAGCTGGAGTCACAGGGTGATTTACCAAGTCTTCCAGTGAGGAACAAAGGCCAGAATGGCTTCATGACCTCTCCTGTCAGCACAACAGAACATGGTGGAAAAGTAGCCTGTGCTGCTTAGGGAAGAAGGGTAAATCTGCCAGGAAGACTGGAAGTAGCCCAGACTCATGGAAACACAGAATCATAGAATCATAAGATTGTCTAGGTTAGAAGGGATCTTTAAGATCATCTAGTCCAACCATCAACTTAACTCTGATAAAAAATAACTCATCACTAAATCATGTCACTGAGCTCTATGTCAAACCGTCCTTTGAATATGTCCACGTGTGGTGCCTCAGCCACCTCCCTGGGAAGCCCATATCAATGCTTGATAACCCTTTCAGTGTGAAAAATTTTCCTAATATCGAATCTGAACTTCCTCTGCTGCAATTTGCATCTGTTTCCTCTTGTCCTGTGGCCTGTGACTTCAGAGAAGAAACCCATCCCTACCTCTCTATAACCCTCTTTCAGGTAGTTGCTGAGAGTAATAAGGTCTCCCCTCAGTCACCTTTTCTCTAGGCTGAACAAGCCCAGTCCCCTCAGCATCATAAGGCTTACTCTCCAGACCCCTCACCAGCTTCATTGCTCTTCTCTGTACAGGCTCCAGCACATCAATGTCTTTTTTGTGGTAAGAGGCCCAAAACTGGACAAAGTACTCTAAGCCTCATCAGTGCCAAATATAGGGGGGTGATCACCTCCCAAGTCCTACTCACCTCACTGTTCTTGACACAGGCCAGGATGTTGTTGGCCTTCTTGGCCACCTGGCCACACTGCTGGCTCACATTCAGCTAGCTGGCAGTTGACCAGCACCCCCAGGTGCTTTTCTGCCAGGCAGCTCTCCAGCCACTCTTCGTCAATCCTGTAACACTGCATGGAGTTGTTGTGACCCAAGAGCAAAACCCAGCACTTGGCCTTATTAAACCTCATCCCATTGACCTCAGCCAATTGATCCAGCCTGTCCAGATCTCTCTACAAAGCCTTTCTACCCTCAAGTATGTTGACACTCCCACCTCATTTGTTGTCATCTGCACACATACTGAGGGTGCACTCAATCCCCTCACCCAGATCATTGATAAAGATGTTAAGGAGAATGGCCCCAATGCTGAGCCCTGGGGCACATGGCTTGTGACTGGCTGTCAACTGGATTTAACTCCATTCACCACCACTCTCTGGGCCCAGCCCTTCAGCCAGTTTGTAACCCAGCAGAGAGTACTCCCATCCAAGCCATGGGCAGCCAGTTTCTCCAGGACGATGCTGTGGGAGACTGTATCAAACACCTTACTGAAGTCCAGATAAACAACATCCACANTATTAAACCTCATCCCATTGACCTCAGCCAATTGATCCAGCCTGTCCAGATCTCTCTACAAAGCCTTTCTACCCTCAAGTATGTTGACACTCCCACCTCATTTGTTGTCATCTGCACACATACTGAGGGTGCACTCAATCCCCTCACCCAGATCATTGATAAAGATGTTAAGGAGAATGGCCCCAATGCTGAGCCCTGGGGCACATGGCTTGTGACTGGCTGTCAACTGGATTTAACTCCATTCACCACCACTCTCTGGGCCCAGCCCTTCAGCCAGTTTGTAACCCAGCAGAGAGTACTCCCATCCAAGCCATGGGCAGCCAGTTTCTCCAGGATGATGCTGTGGGAGACTGTATCAAACACCTTACTGAAGTCCAGATAAACAACATCCACAGCCTTTCCCTCATCCACCAAGTGGGTCACTTTGTCATAGAAGGAGATCAGGTTTGTTAAGCAGGACCTGTCTTTCTTGAACGCACGCTGGCTGGGCCTGATTGCCTGAGTGTCCTTCATGCACTGCATAATGGCATTTAGGATGATCTGTTCCATGACCTTTCCAGGCACTGAGGTAAGACTGACAGGCCTGTAGTTCCCTGAATCATCCTTCTGATCCTTCTTGTGGATGGGTGTCATATTTGCTAGACGTCATTCAGCTGGGACCTTCCCAGTTTTCCAGAACTACTGGTAAATGATGGAAAGCACCTCAGTTAGCACTTCTGCCAGCTCCCTTGGTACCCTCAGGTGGATCCCATCTGGTGACATAGACTTGTTTATATTGAGGTGTTGGAGCAGGTCCCTCACCATCTCCTTTTGGATTACAGGGGCTTCATTCTGCTTCCCACCCCTACATGTAGCTCAGGGGTCTGGGTACTCAGGGAACAACCTAATCTACTACTAAAGACTGAGGCCAAGAAGGCATTAAGTACCTCAGACTTCTCATCCTTTGTCACTATCTTACCTCCCACATCCAATAGAGGATGGAGATTCTCCTAAGGCCAGGTTAAGTTCTAGTTGGGCTTTGGTCTTTCTAATCCTTACCCTTGAAAAGCCCAGCTCAGCCTTGTTCGTACAATGGCAAACAAATAGAAGGTGAGGGAAGACTGCAGTTAGGATCCAGATACTTTTAATCTCCTTACAACATGCTTAGATTATTCAAAATGTGTTCCTGGTATTTATATATTATAAATATTCTAGCTAACAATGACAACATCATAAGATTTCTATTCAAAACTTTGAAGGTTTGTGTCTCAGAGGGCTTTTCACATGTTAGATTCCTGTATATTGTTTTATGGTTTGCTTCTTAAGAAGTACTAAGCTCCCCAGTAAATAATTGCAATATGCAATTGAGTGTTTACTAACACTCAGCACAGGGTAAAGTGCTAAAATCTCAGAATTTAGTGGATCAGAGTTTTAATGAAAAAACAGAGAAAACTATTTACTTGCATATTGCAATCTTACCTTTGATTAAAGCACCTCATTTAGAGAAGCTAAAACTGCAGACAATAAAGTGTTATCTGAGAATTATTTTATTTCTCTGAAACACAGTTTAGACAAGCCTGCTCCATCTAATTATCCGCCCAAAGAGCTGCTGGATCTGGTTTTAGTTTAAAAAAATCAGAAAAATCTTTAGAGCTTTTATCTGTATTAAAGCCACTTCAATGCCAACCATACATAGTGAATACAACCTTTCAAATGTCTTCTAGAAGATCCATAATTCAGTTAGTTTCTGGAGAACAAGGAAAAGAGATGCACATAGAATTTCCTCGGCTGTTACAGTGCTAGCCTAAAAGGCTTGTGTCAGTCAAATAAGATTGAAACAATTCAACTTGTTAACTTTTTTTGATTCTGGCCACCACCCCTAGACAAGAAAAGAAATGAAGGCTGTAAATCTGGGTAAACACTGCACCCGAAGCATCACCCTTAGCTCTGGCGTTGAGAAGGAATTGACCAGAACTTCCCTGTGGCTATCAGAAAGACATTTTACCCAGCTATCATCAAGCATTCCTTCTGTGAGGTGAAGATAGTTACTCTCTGCTTTGCTAAAAACAAGTGAACTAAGGGAAAGATCCTTCTGTATTTGCCATCTTTTAGATACTCCTCTTATTCAGCTGCTACTGACCATTGACAGAGCTACACTTTGGCCTGTACTTGGTGAGATCTGTTCTACAGGCCACTCTTACACTCTTTCTACTCTGTTACTTTGAACCAGTACATCTTCTGCTATTCGTCTTTCCAAACTGCTTTTTGCAGATAGTCTCAGTCTATTTCACATAGACACAAAACCCAGAAAGGTTCCTGCCAGATGGCTACCTGGCATCCTTATTAATTGCTAGTTGAGTGTGTACTTCAGTTATCATGATGGGAGGTCTAAAGGTGTCAAAGAGTCTTCAAATAAACCTCTCAAGTATTGCAGACAGAAAAATCCCTTACAGCTTAGTTACAGATCTTTCTATCAAAGCTGAGATCTTGGGAAAATTCAGTCTGAATAACAGCACATTCATGCTTCAGGAATTTCCACTAAAAGAGTACAGAGTTCTCATTGAAAAGGAAAGAAGTTGTGATGTTTTCTTGTTTGCCAACAATTTTCCATAAGACTTGATTCTTCCTAGTATGGAATAGCATGCAACTAATGACAAGAAAATACAGTGTCCCTAAACATGATGTTTAAGCAGCAAAACAAAAACCAATCCAGGCAATTTTATCAACACAGCAAACAGATGAGGAAAGGATATTTAGGGCTATAACAACCAATCCAACCATGTGTCTGGACAGATAATAACAAGAGAGAATATATTTATTTACTGGCTGCAGCTCCTGTATGATACTACGTTATAACTCTCCTCTTTACTCTGACATCTTTCATTTGATGATATTTCATCATGCTATACACCCTTCCTAGAGGGTTGGATGTCTGTGGTTACCAAATTAATCATTACATATTACCTACCTCATAGCAATACNCCTCAGGTGGATCCCATCTGGTGACATAGACTTGTTTATATTGAGGTGTTGGAGCAGGTCCCTCACCATCTCCTTTTGGATTACAGGGGCTTCATTCTGCTTCCCACCCCTACATGTAGCTCAGGGGTCTGGGTACTCAGGGAACAACCTAATCTACTACTAAAGACTGAGGCCAAGAAGGCATTAAGTACCTCAGACTTCTCATCCTTTGTCACTATCTTACCTCCCACATCCAATAGAGGATGGAGATTCTCCTAAGGCCAGGTTAAGTTCTAGTTGGGCTTTGGTCTTTCTAATCCTTACCCTTGAAAAGCCCAGCTCAGCCTTGTTCGTACAATGGCAAACAAATAGAAGGTGAGGGAAGACTGCAGTTAGGATCCAGATACTTTTAATCTCCTTACAACATGCTTAGATTATTCAAAATGTGTTCCTGGTATTTATATATTATAAATATTCTAGCTAACAATGACAACATCATAAGATTTCTATTCAAAACTTTGAAGGTTTGTGTCTCAGAGGGCTTTTCACATGTTAGATTCCTGTATATTGTTTTATGGTTTGCTTCTTAAGAAGTACTAAGCTCCCCAGTAAATAATTGCAATATGCAATTGAGTGTTTACTAACACTCAGCACAGGGTAAAGTGCTAAAATCTCAGAATTTAGTGGATCAGAGTTTTAATGAAAAAACAGAGAAAACTATTTACTTGCATATTGCAATCTTACCTTTGATTAAAGCACCTCATTTAGAGAAGCTAAAACTGCAGACAATAAAGTGTTATCTGAGAATTATTTTATTTCTCTGAAACACAGTTTAGACAAGCCTGCTCCATCTAATTATCCGCCCAAAGAGCTGCTGGATCTGGTTTTAGTTTAAAAAAATCAGAAAAATCTTTAGAGCTTTTATCTGTATTAAAGCCACTTCAATGCCAACCATACATAGTGAATACAACCTTTCAAATGTCTTCTAGAAGATCCATAATTCAGTTAGTTTCTGGAGAACAAGGAAAAGAGATGCACATAGAATTTCCTCGGCTGTTACAGTGCTAGCCTAAAAGGCTTGTGTCAGTCAAATAAGATTGAAACAATTCAACTTGTTAACTTTTTTTGATTCTGGCCACCACCCCTAGACAAGAAAAGAAATGAAGGCTGTAAATCTGGGTAAACACTGCACCCGAAGCATCACCCTTAGCTCTGGCGTTGAGAAGGAATTGACCAGAACTTCCCTGTGGCTATCAGAAAGACATTTTACCCAGCTATCATCAAGCATTCCTTCTGTGAGGTGAAGATAGTTACTCTCTGCTTTGCTAAAAACAAGTGAACTAAGGGAAAGATCCTTCTGTATTTGCCATCTTTTAGATACTCCTCTTATTCAGCTGCTACTGACCATTGACAGAGCTACACTTTGGCCTGTACTTGGTGAGATCTGTTCTACAGGCCACTCTTACACTCTTTCTACTCTGTTACTTTGAACCAGTACATCTTCTGCTATTCGTCTTTCCAAACTGCTTTTTGCAGATAGTCTCAGTCTATTTCACATAGACACAAAACCCAGAAAGGTTCCTGCCAGATGGCTACCTGGCATCCTTATTAATTGCTAGTTGAGTGTGTACTTCAGTTATCATGATGGGAGGTCTAAAGGTGTCAAAGAGTCTTCAAATAAACCTCTCAAGTATTGCAGACAGAAAAATCCCTTACAGCTTAGTTACAGATCTTTCTATCAAAGCTGAGATCTTGGGAAAATTCAGTCTGAATAACAGCACATTCATGCTTCAGGAATTTCCACTAAAAGAGTACAGAGTTCTCATTGAAAAGGAAAGAAGTTGTGATGTTTTCTTGTTTGCCAACAATTTTCCATAAGACTTGATTCTTCCTAGTATGGAATAGCATGCAACTAATGACAAGAAAATACAGTGTCCCTAAACATGATGTTTAAGCAGCAAAACAAAAACCAATCCAGGCAATTTTATCAACACAGCAAACAGATGAGGAAAGGATATTTAGGGCTATAACAACCAATCCAACCATGTGTCTGGACAGATAATAACAAGAGAGAATATATTTATTTACTGGCTGCAGCTCCTGTATGATACTACGTTATAACTCTCCTCTTTACTCTGACATCTTTCATTTGATGATATTTTATCCACGAAAAAAAGTGGACAAATAAAAAGGTGTCTAACTTATAAGCATGTGTGAGAAGCACAGGGTTTAAACTATATTTAAAAAAAAAAAAAAAAAAAAAAAAAAAAAAGTTGTTCTGCATGTTTTATTGTTAACTGAAGTTCATTTTGTAAGTGCACAACTATGTCTCATCAGGTAACTTTTGGAGATATGATAGACTTACAAAGAGCAATACACTTGACTTTGAAATATTGCCACCATTTCTTACACTCATTACACAGATGGTTTCATCCTGATTACATATTTGGGTATTCTTTATCTTCCACCTTATGAAGTCAAAAAGGTACATGACAACTCTGAAATCCAGTCCTTCACACAGACACTTTGTGTCTAAATTTAAGGATGCACTTCAAAATTTTTACATTAAGTTTTACATTTTAAAGTATCTGGAGTTGATACACTTCTATTTCTCCCCCCCTATGAAAACACTGGAATTGATTTTTAAATGTATTGCATTTAGAATGACAATTAATTTCACTAAGTCTTATCTCAGTAGGTCATCTAATATGCCCTAGAAAATAAGCTGGAAATTATTACTGACACAGCTGAAGAAGATGAGAGAGAAAACATATTTAAAACATTCAACCCATAAAAAATTTCAAGAACTAACATATTAGAGTAGTCACAACCATAACATATTCATGTGCTATATTGAGTACTCTGAAAAGCAGTTTTAAATAAGCAGTTATAAACACTTTGTTGGTTCAATGAATTCTAACAATAAGAGACTGCGTAAATGATAAATACCTAAAAAGAAAGCAAATTTTTCACTTTATCCCCAAAGCCAATACACAGACTTTCAGCATCAGAATCTCTATGAAATTGGAATATATGGGTACACACTTCTGAAATACCACCTTTTCATCCAATTGAAGTAAACAAACATCTTCCACACTTCAACAATGAATTGAAGAGTTTTCTTTTAACCCTGAGATGCAAAATGAGAGTAAAAATAAGCACTGCATTCATGCTTTGTGGTTCACTAGTGAGCAATTCTCTGCCTTGGTTTTTCTTAAAAACATATAGGAGCTTGCTTGTGTAGTTTGTGGAATGAAATCCAAAATGGAACTATAGTTAAAATATCTCAGAAAGTGTAACAATTCCACATCTTTTGCCTGATTTCTATTGCTGGAATAGCTAGTAAAATAAAATGTCACTCTTCTTTTTGGGAAGGGATAAATCTTGAGTAGAATAGCAAACATTATTATAACACTAGCAGTCAAAATGTGGTCAAGATTGCTTTCAAATAATACAACTCCTCTTTTAGATCCATATGACTCCTCTCCAGCTCAGTGTCTGTCCTGGCTGCATTTGAGCAAATGTAAATACAAAATTTCAAATACGAAAAGCATGGTTTGAGTAAACAATGTGTGACTTTTATGGACAGGTGACGGGCAAAATTTGGGGGAACAAGTCTGAAAAACCAACCAGAATAAGCAAATGATACCAGCTTTCTCTTCCAGACCTGGACATGTCTGACCCTTCTTTATTTCTGACCTGGGCTTTCTGGTAATGCTGTAAATTCGTGTGCTGCCTGTGTACTACCAACCACCAACCACAGCTGGTGTTTGGTAGCTCTGGGTGGTAACAGCCCTGCCCACATAAGCATCTGTCTCTGAACTGGAAACTATGTGGTCATTATCATCTACAATCCCTGATACTTTAGCTGGGTTACAGCACACTGTTCTCTAATTTTATGCAGGAAAATGTAATCTGGAAGAAAAAAACTGGCTTCTGGGTGGCTGTAGGATTTCATACCCACTCATGAGAAGTGCTACCCTCCTTCCACTTTCAGTGAAATGTGGAAGAGGGTTTTTTCTGTTGGTATGGTGTACTACACAGGTCATCTGAGATATTTTGTCTTTGATACTTCTGCTTCTCACATTAGGAAGGTATGTATAATTTTTCTCTTTACTGCAACCCAAATACAATAAGTAATAATTATTAATCTGCTTTTCATCATTTTTCATTTTTCACCTCTCCTTTTTACCCCAATTCTTCTTTAAAAAAAGAAAGAAAAATTTATATTATTTTTATTTTAACCTGAGAATGTACTGAGCTATCTAAATAATTGTGTCCAAAGTGCTTTCCATAAAGAGTTAGATTTTATGACAACCGAGATGCATCCTCAGCCCTTTGTAGCAGGTCAATAGTGACATCGCAATGTCAAGATAATCAGAGAAGTGCACAGCACTCCATGCAGCTAATGCACAGAATCCTGGAGTCATTTCCTCATCCAGCATGATTCTCTAAATGTGTCGGTCTGAATTTATATTAGATGTAAACTATTTTACATTGCATGCTTAGCAGAATTTAAATGTGATGTGGCATTAATAAAGCATAAAGGAAAAATGCTAATGCAAAAAGCCTTTCACATCATATCTGTGCTGGGCACACATTCTTCTCTATTAAAGATCAATTTTAGCAATGCCCATAGTTTTGCTTGGCTCAGGTTTTGCCCCACTGCTCAGAAGAGTTTTAGTGCACTAACTGGGCTCAAGTCTTAGGCTATCAGATCGTTCTGTTCATTGAGTTATCTTGGTGAACTAGAAGAGGAATAGGCAGACTTTTCAGCACACAGTGAAGCTATGAGTTATTCTTCTCTTTGCAAGAACGTTCCATGAACCTTCTTCAAAGAATACGAACTCACATGCTACAGTGCCAGTAGCATAAGAGGTTTGTTTGTGAGACTTTACACCTTTGTCCTTTTCTTAAACATCATTAAAATAAAATCAGTTTAAAATCTCATGACTTCACCCGCCTTTTAGACCCATGAATGATAGATAGTTTTTTTTTTTCAGTTGGGGGGCTTTTGGTAATTGCTAGCAAAAATATAAAAATCTTGAACAATAGAACACTTCCTATGAAGGCTGTTTTGAAAAAAATCACATTTCCAAGGGCATGTGTGCAAACCCAGTACAGAATCACGGAGTGTGCTTGTTAAACTACAGTTAAAACATCCCCGGTTCTACCACCTGTGCAGCTCTGGGTCTGCAGTGTGTGATTAATAGTGGCACACTACTTTGTCACCCTCAAAGCAAACACACCAGTAGTTGATTGCTCCCCACAGTCTCTTGCAGCTTTTTCTTTGCTCTGAGGCATTCACTGTTTACAACTATTCTGTGCCCATTGGCACTTGTTTTATCTGCCCATGGCTAGCTCACTCTGCACATCCAGAGTACATCACTCACATTTGCAATGACCTCAGCCCATCCACCATTCCAGTGGATGAACATTTTGAGAAGGAGATGAAGGAGAAGAGAGAGGAGACTCTACTTCCTTTTTCTTCAGATCATTAGCTGTGCAAAGGCAGGCTGGAGTGCTTTTTGCCTCATAGAGATTAATCAAATGGTTTGCAAATAGGACATCCTCAATCAGCCTCCCCACAGATGATGCCAAGGGTGGGCAATGAGCCAAAAACCTCCAAAATACAACCCACAGCACCCATTCCAGAAATTTAGATCTGCATAGGCTGTTAATGAAATTGCTTTCAAATAATACAACTCCTCTTTTAGATCCATATGACTCCTCTCCAGCTCAGTGTCTGTCCTGGCTGCATTTGAGCAAGCCAGCAGAGATGAAAGGGCTTTCTGACAGCCCAATCTCCTACAAATTGAATCTGTTGTGCAACCATGCCACAACTACATTTTTCAAAGCTATTCTTTTTCAAAGGTTATTTTTAAATATTTTTTTCCTCTTTGATCTTCCCTACTTTTAAAAGGCCACACAGAAGATTTGTTGGCAATTTACTGTATATACAGGAGGGGGTAGGAAAAAAGATTTCACCTGGATGAGCAGTAATTCTTAACTCCTGGTCACAAGCATGTCATGCTTGATCTCACACCAAGGCAGAGTTTCATTTCAGTCTTTTTCTGCCATTATGACTGATGCAAACCCTGCTTTTCCACTGGTCCTCAAAGACAAAATGCTGCTTTCTGTGACAGACAAAACCAAAGTGACAGAAATGTGATGTGCGGCCTGACAGACTATCAGGATTAGTGTCTGCTTAGTGAAATTGGTCCCAGGATAAACCCTGGCATAATCTGAGAGGCAAAGGTTGACATTTTTTCCAAAATATTAGGTCTCATTTTTCAGTCTCACTTTTAGATATTTGTCCTAAACACTTTCAGCAAGATAGGTACTCCAAAGGCGTCTCTTTCAAGAAAGACACAGCCTTAGTGCCTGAAGCCTTACAGCCTGCAAGTATTCCAGCTATATCTGATGTTATGTGGTTTCAGAACTATGTATCCTGTTAGGGCATATAAATTCAAGAGGCTTAGTAAACAAGTGGCCCAAAGGGAGCTGCTACCAGCTGCATTATAAATATTCCAGACTCAGTTACCCATAATTAGTTTATTCCTTTATGTTGATTTTAATACTTCCTCCTCCTTCCAGTCTGTATTATTTTTTAAAGATCCTCCTTTAGAACAAAAACTTGCTAGGGCAGTTTTACCCTCCAAGTACAAAGAAAATCTTCTGGCTGTGCAGTAGCCCTGTAAGTGTATCCTATACATACAGGAGAGAGAAACAAATCTTTCCTCTTTTCTGATGAGTTTTATTATCCTCCATGTTTCTTCCAAAAGGAAATGTCACAATTTGTACAATTTATATGCCTTGTTCCTGCAGACTTTGTATCATTCTGCATTTTTCTTGGTTATTAAATTTTTAAACATGAAAGAGTTTCATCTCTATTAATGGTAAAAGTGGATTTACTGCTATATGATCCAGAAATTCTGTGAAGTGCCTCCATTCCTACCAGAAGCAATGCACAAAGCTGGAAAATACAGTGTTGAGGTTTGCCTATCACAAAACGCATTTTATTGCATGTTTGCAAAATGAAGCATAAACATATTAAAAATTAACCAGTGATACAAAGGCAGAACAATTCACAGAAAATCTATCCAGTCAAAGAGGCAAGGGGTAAATGAATTGAACAAGAAATTACTTCTTCAAATAGTGATTTCTAGTGTTTAGCACTTAAAGAAAAGTAAACTGGATTATTTCTGGGTTTCGAGACTGAGTTCAGATGAACTGTGCCTTTTAAATACTTGCACTGCAGCTCGGCAAACTCATGCACAGTGCCACGTCTGGTTTGGTCAAGTGCCACCGCAGAGGCTGGCAAGTGGGGACAAGATAAACTGAGTGGAGGGTCGTGAACATATCTGGTTATACTGAACATCCACTATCATCCATGTGCCTTCCTGTTCTATGACCTTGTCTAGTGTAGAATTAAGGTTTTCAAAGTCAAACACTGAAATGGTCACAGCAGGATCTCAGCCCTGGAGATTAATGCAGATTAAATTCCTTTTGTGATACACATAGTATGTAACAGTTCAGTAGCTGGAACAGCTGGGTTTTATAAGTGACAAATCCACACTTAAACACCATTTCCAAACGGAGTTACATTACTGGCCATACCATTGTAGAAATACCATTAGGATTCTCATATAACTTAATGACAAAGAGTAGTATTACTAAACACAGGACTTGTAGCCATATGTAACTTTCTTCAAAGCTCAAGAAAGTTCAGTTCAAATGTTTGGTATTGGCTCAACAGCATTGACAGTAAGAAATTATGCAGCTAGAAGCATCCAGAGAGTAAACAATGAGAATAGCTTAGATACAACCAAAACAGAACTTGGAGATTTGCCAATGGAGAGAGGTGACGTTTAGTCGAGCTGTCAGGGCTTTGAGGGTACCACCATCTCTCTTTGTCCCTCTTCAGACTCCCAGGTCCTTCACACACCCTGCCAACAGCCCAGGACCCCTTTGCAGCCCAGGCCAGGGCTGTCAGTTTCTGTATCAGAGATTCCACATCAAGGATGTTCCCTGTCCCTACCTCCCAGACAGCCCTCAGATCTGTGCTGTAGCCACATTTCAGGCCTTGTGTCCAGATTTTCCTGGATGGGCCACGGATACAACTCATGTTGGGGATTTTTGTGGGCTATCTAATGGCGTATGGCAATTTTCTGATACTTTGGAAAGACTTTTCCTAGCAATTTGAAGAATAAACCCCTCCTGCTGTGTGTTATGTATATAGATGTAGGTATATATACATAATTTCATGCTTATTAGCATGCCCACAGGCACTGCCCCTGCCTCCCTCTCTCTGGTCTGGTTTTAAGCAGATGAACTTACTTCATTCAAGTGGACTTGCCTGGCACAAGGGACTCTCCCATAGGACACAGGTGACATGGGAGGTGCTTTTATTTGTCACTATTTTTAGCAAGACAGGCAGTAATCAAACATTTGCAGAAAAATAACCCCATTGCAGTAGAAAGTATCTAGTGGACAATTTTTCTACCTGGGCAGCATTGGAATGGGCATTGGCTTGAGGCACCATCCCTGGAGGTATTTAAAAGGCTGTTTGACACACTGCTGATGCAGTTGATGCGGTTTAGTGATGGGTTGTTGTGTTCTTGGTTTGTTTTTTTTAATCAGAGTTAGGTTGGTGGTTGGACTAGATGATCTCACCCTGTCTAGGTCTGTGGAGTCTAAATGAGAGTAAATGTTAGTGACTAGATTATGTGACTGATGGTAAGGAAAGCTATTTTATTTAAAAGATAAAATCTGAAGTGCCAGACCTGTGACACCACAGAGCAAACAGCGTCAAAGAGCAGTGTTAGGATTAAGTCCTCTTCTCCCAGACCAAAAAGCTGCTTCCTCTGGAAGCACAGTGTGGTTAGTCACCTCAGTACAAGCTACATGACTGCACAGCTTCACAAGCACAGTTTCATTACCCTAACTGATCTCTCTCCCTGCCTTGAAGCTGAATCATTAGGCAATAAAACAACATTTTTTCTCAACCATTTTAGAAGTGTTTGACCCCAATTTTATTTTTGGGTATCCATCAGGTGCTAGCAAATCAATGGAATTAAATTGGAAAGACAAACACATATATGTATAACTCAAAGCACATGGAATTAATCTAACTTCAGATAATCTGAACTAGTCTATATGTAAACTAGTCATCCTAGGCTCCTTTATTAGGCAATAGAGAGAAAGATAATTTTTTTAAGAGTAAGATCTATTTTGGTCATTATTTTATTGTCAAATAGGTCATATCTTAGAAAAGTCCTTAGTGTCTCTAAGCCAGGACAGGGGATGTCACCAGACTGGGGATAGCAGTGGTGGTACTGGAGGCCAGGCAGCTCTTGGGAGGGATTTAGCCAGGGATGAGGAATGGGCTGCCAGGAACCTGAGGTAGTTTCACAAAGTGCTGGCCTAGGGATGTGCTAACTCCCTGCAGCAGGTTGGTTTGGGGCCAAGTCACTAATCAGCATCTCTGCAGCCCTTAGGGTGTTAGGTGCCAGGTTGGGCAGGGATGGGCAGTGTATCCAGGCAGCAAAGACAGTCCCACACCCCAGGCGGTGGGTATGGACAGCATTGATAGGAAAAGAGAAGGCAAGGTCAGCCACAAAGGTGTGGGTCTAAGGAAGCTCTACCAGCTTCAAATATGCATGGGCAGTTGTCCTTGCTGTAGGGTGTCTGGAACCTTTGATGAAGCTGCCCATTGATTAGAAAGGGTCAAGCACCCTTGTAGCTGGTGTCAGGGAGAGGTATGTTCTGCTTTGACAGCTTCTCAATCTTTTGGGGACAAGTTCCAGCATCATTGGGGAATCCCTGTTACCACAGGGATTTGTCAGGCCACTCTTCTCAATGGAAGAAGCCCTGGTTGAGTTACAGGGGCCTTGCCACCCTTCACAGGCTAGACCTCAGCTGTTCTTGCCAGTGCTGCTGGACCGATGGTGTGTGCCAAGTGAGACTGTGCATCCAGTTGACACCTGGGCCTCTGGCTTTGCAGCTGTAGAGTGGCTCAGAACTTCCAACATGAGTGATTGGACTTTGTCCTTCAGATCCAGTGATAGGGGCTCCCTTTTCTAATCGGCTCCTGAGTACACTTGTAGGTGTATTTTGTCTATCCGTGGTACCAATGCCAGTGTTGGTGCTCTATGTGTGTCCTACTGGCACAAAGCACTCCAGTAATGGTGAGCTCTAGTAATGTCACGCTTCCTGTAATGGAAATAGAACTATTTAAACATAAAGTCTTTCAAATTACAAAAGATCTTCACGGGTCCTATAGTTTCTCAAGGTTATGTTAATCTGTTTCCTGCTGTCCTCAAGATATATTTGTTTATACAGATATTTTGATAGGACTTACTCTGATTTTTGTTGCTAACAAGTGGATAAAGACCCTTCACTGTCATCACCCTGCTCTCCGCTCTTACAGGACACCTCCACAGATCCTGTCTCATGCCTACTTTCTCCCATGTAGCTCTCATATTCCTGCCATATCAGGACCTACACTCCCACCCCATATAGGCATTCATTTCAACATGTTTGTTTGAACTTCATGATGCTTTATCATAACAGTATTTGGCTTGTTGCTGCTGTTTAATTTGGTCTCTCACTATTCACGCTTCCTCTGGATCTGGTATTTTTGGTGCCTAAAACTTTAGTCTCAGATGAGCTTGTAAATAAGTCCTTGGCACTTGAATCTAATAGCTGGTGCAGTCTGGATGTAAATTTAGTCTATATTCTATCCATTTAATTTTGATCAAATTGAAGACATCTCCCTGAGACTACGTTTCTCTGAAGAACTGTGGAATTAAATGAATGAAATATAAATGCTGAAGGCAGTCATGATTCAGGTTGTCAGAGAATCAAGGTATTATTTGAGGCTTTTACTGTATTCCAAAATACAGCTACAATCATGATGGGACGTAGCTATTGCAATGAAAAACTTCAACCCCAGATATTACAAACCTGGTAAAATTCCGCTGACTGTTAGACATCTCTCCTCTACACCATACATGGAGAATTAAACACCAAAGAGTGGCTGCCCCAAAGAGTATGAAACTAACTCCATTAAAAGTAGAAATACTGTGTTTCTTACATCTCATTTCCCACGGGAGCTTTCATGCAAAATGCTACACAAATGGAGGACTCATTTCCCTCCCCTCAGGATGCATTTATAGTCATATTTTTAAATGCTTAATCTTTATATCATATAAGAGAACACCTAAGTCTGCTCTCAAAAAAAAAAAAAAAAAAAAAAAACCACCAGCCCAAAAACCGAAACCAACAACAAACAAACCAACCCTCTAATACTGTCGTGGTTTCAGCTAAATTCACCAAAACCTGAGTGACAGATGTCCCCCCCTCCCCCCTTTTGGTCAGAGAGGAGAGGAAGGAGTTAAAGAGATTCAAGAGTTTAGAACAAACTAAACTACTTTAATGAAAATATAAGTAATATAATAAAAAGGAAAATTAGGAAAAAGGGAGTATACAGTATATACAAAACCGTATCAAGCTCCCAGGATGACGACCACGTCACCAGCAGGCTTCAGGAAAAGTCCCAAACTGGACTCGGTGATCGACAGGAGCCGGATGCCAGATCTGGAGTCAGGAACGCTCGGATCAGGATCAAAGGCAGACGAACAGGCAGAGTCCTCCTTGGATGTCAGCCATCGAGGAAAGGGCAAAAGGGGCAAAAAAGAGCAGTTGACCTGTTGATTCTTCAGCTTTTATACAGGGCACGATGCTGATGGGATGGAATACCCCTGTTGGTCCGTTCTGGGTCACCTGTCCTGTCCGCTCCTCCTTGAAGGTGGGACCCTCCAACGGGCAAATGCTGAAAATTATCTGACCTTGGTTCTTCCAGCAATAAGTCTAAACAAGGGCCTCTCTGCATACCATCCCTTGGTATAATCAGGTCTTATCACTGTGAGACGGAACAGCTCTGAACAATGTGCTGTTAATTTCAGAGTTTAGCTAGTTAGAAGAGGCCCAGCTAAGAAAGCAAAACTGTAAAACAGAAAATTGGTTCGTTCTACCTCAAACCAGGACAAATACAGACAGCACAAAATGAGAATCATAGACTTTTCTAGGTTGAAAGGCACCTTTAATATCACCAAGTCAAGCCACCAACCTAACACTGCCAAAACCACAACTAAACCATGTCACTAAGTGTAATCATTATTCTTTCCTTGAAGCTGTAAGAAGTTTCAGTGGATGAAGGGGGACAAACACTTGGACTTGGTCATCTTAAAGGTCTTTCCAACCTAAAGGATTCCACGATTGTAAATATGACTGCCACCTTTTCATCCAGAGGATCACAGCATGAAGTCTGGGTACAGAAGACGTAAGTTCATCTCACTCATTAGCCAAAGCCATCAGGGTATTTGCCATGCTTAATCTAATTTTAACTGATTTCATAACTCCCACAACAGGTTATCTGTTCTTGTGCAATATGCACTGGAAACTTGTCTATTTTCTATTAATTTAGATATAGAAGAAATTTGGGAGGGGTATTCCACATTGGAATATCTCCCATTACACTTTCTTTTTCTTTGGACACTGCCTGTTTTTCAAAACTGGCATGTTGCATGGCATATAGTGAATGGAAGAGAACAAACTCAAAATTTCTGTACACGGGAAGCAGATCTGGATGCTAAGCTATCTGCCTCTGCCCATGGTGGCAATACAGAAACATGGGAAGAAGCATTCACTCCATAGGTACAGACTAATCCTAATTTAAAATGAAAAGCCCCAAAATACCTGTGGAACATCAGGTCTTCATCACCTAACTGTGTCCTTCTTCAAATGTGCTATACTGCATGCTTATGTAAGCATAACCCCCTTTGCCATAATTCCCCTCAGAGTAACTTTTTTTTCTGATAATAGTAGAACAAGAACATGCAGCAACCTCAGTATAAGAATTCAGCTAATAAAATCTGAAAATTCCACCTCATTTTTCATCCCTTACACCTAACTATCATGCATTAGAAATCTGGCACAGAGCTCTGTCAAATTGAACTACTGAACTCAGAGTGGCGAAAGTTCCTCCCCAGGCAAGACATTTAAATCATTTTCAAAGTTAATTTGCTGCCCCAAGATGGAGAAAAAATCTAATCGGGTTTACCTCATTCTTCTGGCAATCAGGAAAATGTTACCTGCATACTCAACAAGGGAAAATGTCCTAGAAGGCAGCCAGAGTGCTCACTTTGCAGAACCAAAGAAGCTTCTTCTGCAAAGCAACATGTGTGGATCAGCATGTGAATGTGGATTTGGATTTAACCTGTCGGATCTCCCTGGTCTCCTGCTAAACCCATTTTATGATAAAATTATGAACTGTTTACATGCTAGCAGTGCAGATGGGAGACTGAAAGTAGTCAGAAAAAATATACTATGGCTGCAGGGGTATGTTTCAGAAAACTGGCTATGCATTTAAAAAGACACTTCTCTGGTCCCTCTGGACTCCTGGTGACCAAGGCTTTTCCTGGGTTCTTCTGATGATAAATACTCAACGAGTATTGGAAAGGAGTGAATGAAGCTATATAGATGCCTAAAGAGAGTTTGTAGAAGAGTGAACAACAGTGTATATACACACAGGAGCAAAAGTGTGTATACATGTATACTCATGTATACTCATTACACTCAGGCGTAAGAAATCAAACAAGAGAGGAAAGAGACCAGCATGGCTGATTCAGGACCTGCTGGTCAAACTAAAAGCCAAGAAGGAACTGCACAGGCAATTCAGGCAGGATCAGGTATCCTGGGAAGAGTATGGGGATGCTGCCTGGTTATGTAGGGACAAGGTCAGGAAGGCCAAGGTATGTCTGGTGCTGAACCTGGCAAGGGATGATAAGAACAAAAAGGGCTTCTACAGGTATGTCAACCAGAAAAGGAAGGTTAAAGAAAGCTTACCTCCCACAATAAGCAAGAATAGCAAACTGGTAACAAAAGACAAGAAGGATGAGGTTCTCAATAAGTTTTTTTGCCTCAGTCTTTACTGCCAACCTCTCTATTTACATCTCCAAAGCTAAAAGACTAGGCAAAAACAGGGTCTATGAGAATAAAGAAATGCCCACTGTAGGAGAAGACAAAGTTTGAGACCTTCTCAGGAACTTGCAGATATATAAGTTCATGGAACCTGATGAAATCTATCCATGGGTCCTGAGGGAGCTGGCAGATGAAGTTGCCAAGCCACTTTCCATTACTTTCAAAAAGTCATACCAGTCCCAGGAAGTTCCTACTGACTGGAAAAGGGGAAACATAACCCCCATTTTCAAAAAGCAAAGAAAGTAAGACCCAGGGAACTACAGGCTGGTCAGTCTCTGTGTCCAGCAAGATCATGGAGCAGATCCTCCTGGAATCTATGCTAAGGCACATGGAAAATATGAAGGTGATTGCTGACAGCCAACATGGCTTCACCAAGGGCAAGTCATGCCTGACAAATTTGGTGGCCTTCTACAAATGCTACAGCATTGGTAGATAAGGGGAGAGCAACAGATGTCATCTAACTGTCTTGTGGGGCACCCTGGTCTCTAAACTGGACAGACACAGATTTGATGGATGGATCATTTGGTTGATCAGGAACTGGCTGGATGGCTGCACTCAAAGGATTGCAGTCAATGGCTCAATGTCCAAGTGGAAATCAGTGACAAGTGGTGTACCTGACAGGCTGGTACTGGGACCAATGCTGTTCAACATCTTTGTCAGGGACATGGACAGTGGGACTGGGTGCATGCTCAGCAAGTTTGCCGAGAACACCAAGCTGTGTGGCGCAGTCAACATGCTAGATGGAAGGGACGCCATCCAGAGAGATCTGGACAGGCTTGAGAAGTGAGCCTTATGTGAACCTGTGTGAACCTCATGAAGTTCAACCAAGCCAAATGCAAGATTCTGCACCTGGGTCAGGGCAAACCCAGGCACAAATACAGGTTGGGCAGAGAATGGCAGCAGCCCTGAGGAGAAGGACTTGGGGGTATTGATGGATGAGAATCTCATCATGAGTCAGCAACGTGCACTGCCAGCCCAGAAAGCCAACTGCATTCTGCACTGTATCAAAAGAAGTGTGGCCAGCAGACCGAGGGAGGTGATTCTCCCCCTCTACTCTGCTCGTGTGAGACTCCACCTGGAGTACTGTGTCCAGCTTTGGAGTCCTCAACACAGGAAGGACTTGGTAAGGTGTGAATGGATCCAGAGGAGAGCCATGAAGACGATTCAAGGCTAAAGCACCTCTCTTATGAAGACAGGCAGTGAGATTTGGGGTAATTCAGCCTGGAGAAGAGAATGCTTTGAGGAGACCTTATAGCAGCCTTCCAGTACCTAAGGTGGACCTACAGGGGAGCATAGCAATAGGATGAGAAATAATGGTTTGAAATTGAAAGAGGGGGGATTTAGATTAGATATCAGGAAGAAATTCTTTCCTGTGAGGGTGGTGAGTCACTGGAGCAGGTTGCCCAGAGAGGCTGTGGATGCCCCATCCCTGAAAGTGTTCAAGGCCAGGCTGAATGGATCTTTAAGGAACCTGGTCTAGTGGGAGGTGTCCTTGCCTATGGCAGAGGGGTTGGACCTAGATGATCTTTAAGGTCCCTTCCAACCCAAACCATTCTATGATTCTGTGATTCATCTTAAGATAAAAGGGGGCTAATTAGCTTCTAAGACTCTGGATTATCAAAGGTAGAAGACAACTAGTATTAACTTGCTAAACAAAAAAGTTGTCAGATTGTATTTTGGCATGCACTTTCACAATTCCACAGGATAAAAAGTATATAGTAGCACCTGAGCTCTCAAGAATTTCTTGTTTCTTTTGAATGCATCAGTGGACTATATATTTAAGCCTTTTTGAAGCAGTTTAACTAATTTTTTCCCAATTTCAGCATGAGATATATGACTTTTCAATGCCCTACAGAAGCAAATTCCATACTTTGAAAAAACTAACAATACTGATATGGTCAATTTGAGTTTACTTAGCAGTAATAAGATTTCAGACCATGCAAGAAAATCAGATGTTCACTGCTAAAAGCATAAATCCTAATTTCTATTTAATTTTAATGTTTGTGCTTTTATTTGTGCATCATATGTAAGTAAATGGATTAATTACTTGAATGGATGTAGAGTTCTTCAGAATAGTATTTTTATAAATCAGGGGAAAAAGTAAACTTCATCAAGCTAATGCTGTAGGGATGAACAATTGTAACAATTACAATCTCACCATTACAAAAAATAATTAATTAAAGTCAGTAAAAACTAATTTTTCAAGTCATCAAAAACTACCATTGAAAATCCAGTCATTTCCAAGTAGTTCATTCATATTAGTTGCTTTATCTCATTTGTTTTACTCCTTAAGTCAGTCTGTTCAGAAATTCTTCTTTCTGCTCCCAGATTTATATGTAGTGACTGATGGAAACTTCTGGTCCTGCTGAGCAATAATATAACTTACCATACAGCATGATTAGCCCTGCCACAAGAATTAAAACAGTTAAATACCATTGCTGACTTCCTTAGTTTTAATTTGTCTGACAAGCCCCCATAGACTTGCATAACCAAAAGATGCATATCTCCAAACTACTGCTCAGTGATCCCAAAATTGTCCACTGAACTAAAACTGACCCTTCCTAGCACTTAAAAAAAGGGAAATATTTCTTCAAAAATGCTGAAACAAGCTTGGCATGAAGAAGTTAGCACATTGAATTTCGAAGGATCTTAACTTTCTCAAATTATCATTATAATAGACTGAGGGAATGCATCTATCAAAGTGACAGTTTGCATGTGGTTTCTGAATTGTAAAGTTGTTTGATACAGTACTATAATCCTTTCTCTATTTTAAGCTTTCAGTTAGTGCAAGTGATTCATTGGAACTTGATCATATTTAAACTAAGCAAAAAAGACAATGAGCTATGGAAGCTATCCCATACTGCTGCTTCATGCATTTACAATAGTTCTTACCATTGGCTGTGCATTAATCAAGTAAATTTAATGAGAACACTGATATAATTAACACAATAGGGAACTGTAAATTAGTAACTGAATACCAATTGCCACCAGAAAGGCTGGTTTCTAAATAAACCTATTCATAGTGCACGTAGAGTATCATTTGGTCTTGAATGTGAAAAACATGGAAGGAACAAACTTGCAAGTAGAGTCTTAATAGTAAATATGTGATTCTAATATGCTGTATGAACAGATATCCACCAGATCACTCTTAAAATAATAAACTGACATGTCTTTTAGTGTATCTAAAAATTACCCAGTACCTGAAGGGGGCTTGCAGGAAGGCTGGGGAGAGCCTATTCGCAAAGGATTGCAGTGATGGGATGAGAGGCAATGGCTTTAAGTTGGAGAAAAGCAGATTCAGATTGGAAATTAGAAACAAATTCTTTATTATGAGGGTGGCGGAACACTGGAACAGGTTGCCCAGGGAGGTGGTTGAGGCCCCTTCCCTGGAGATAGTCAAGGTGAGGCTCAATGAGGCCTCTGCTGTTAGAGTTTATTTTACCACTTTTTATTCTGTAACGGTTCAGATTAAAGTAGGTCCATATAATAACTTCAGAAACTTTCAAATAAAGAAACATAAACAGGGTAAAAGGCTTATTGAAAATATAACACAGCAGTATTTTATGGTATTCCTTTAGTAGAGTAACTTCACATATTTGTTCTCCTTAAGCTGTGGCAGAACATTCAAGCCATTCTTTGCCTAAGACATCTGTCACATCACAGTCCTTCTTTTTTTTTTTCATTTCTGTGCAATAGTATGTGCTGACTGAACATATGGCCTTGAAGGTGGACAAACGTCCCTCCTGGCTAATATAAACTCTTGAGAGATGTTTGCTGGTGGAAGTCATTACTCTTCTCATTAACAGAGTGAGAAAACTCCTTCCTTCGAGCAATCAGCTGTTAGCTCAGGAAACCATCACAAAAGGCTCCAAATCTCTAGTATCTCCTTCATCATTGTGTAAACCAGACTGCTGGCCATAGCACGCTACAACACCAGTCGATGTGAGCCATCTGAATCTTCTCTCAGAGAAGGACATTCTTCTTTTTAGCTCAGTACAACTGTTAAATATTAAGGCTTACTGAACTGGAAAAAGTAGGTGGGGATGATCCAGAAAGGAGGTGGTGATGTAGAAAAAGTCATTAAAGCTTTTCAATGTTTTACCATGTGCAAGTGTTCTGCAATAGTCTTAATTAGGGAGAATATGGAGGAGAAATGTGTAAATAGCACTGGATATCTACATGGTCATAAGTACATTGACAAAAACAAGTAGAGGAAATTCAACTTGGTGTCATATTTTCATTTAACTCAAATGATGCTGGGTTAGACAAAAGGAAAGGGTTTTAAAAACCACCTGGATTTGGTGATGATCATGATAAGCTGAGAAGGAACATCAGGGAAGAAAGCAGTAGCAAAGTGTTCATCTGCTCCTTTCGGGGCGGGGCATCCCATCTTTCATTACAAATGTTTTCAAAGAATGTGTCATTTCCTAAACTACTGCTGTTGATGAACAGTGCAGGTCACTACAAGTGATTAAGCACGTTGCAACCTTTCCCATCCAAAGCGTGTCTCACAACATTCTTAATGACTTCATCAAATTAGATTATGCCCACCTTTGAAGTCTTTATGAAAATTCAGCAAGTGACTTAAAAAGGAAGCAGAAAGCACCTGCACTTAAGAGAGGCCATTTTTATTGGTTTGTTTCCAGGGTTTCTTGAACACTGTCACTTGCCATTAGCATTATCATGAACATTCATATTATCAGAAAATGGGTTTATTGATCTTCAAGTCAAGGTCATCAACTGATTGTGAAGGTCATCAATTGGTCTGAGGTGTTCTATAAGAAAAATGTCTCATCATTATTTAGATGTTTTGGAGATGTATTTTTTAGTTCTATGACATATTTTCTGACCTGAACACAAACATGCAATGGCATACTTTTTGTGTTCCTTTATGAAAATAGCATGGTTAGATTAACTTGATATGATCACAAGGTACATGAATAGATTTTAATTATTTTTTTTTTTTAATTTAGGAATAGGCTTTTCTACTCCTAATATGCCAGCAGAAGAAACATCACTTCCTACAGGTTTACTGTATTACTAGATACATCTGCTGCTGGGAACTTTCCTGGTCATCACTTGTCCAAATTTTTTTAAATTGCAGAAAACAGCAGCTATGATGATTCAATAATTATCTAACCAAAGACAACCTAGCAAATACTGTTTTAGCCCCTGTCAGCAGTATGTGGCAGTTTTCTCAAAATGACATATACAGAACCAGACTTGACTAAAGGTATTGGTAGTCTTTAGCATATTTCAGTGATATCAGTAGCGAACTTTTTAAGCCTCAAAATTGCAGTAAACAAATGACTGAGGACCTTGTTATATCCTGAACAAACTAATAGGCCAGCCCCAAAATATGACTACAAACTTTGAAGGACTACAGATAGTTGCTGATACAGGAGAGATTTATTGTCTGAGCAACCTGCTCCTGGTTCTTTCTTCCCTGTATTTTAATTTTGTAGGTTGCTAAGGGCTTTTCAGGATACCGATGATACTTGCTTTATCCTCTCCAATGTTCTGACTTTAAAGACAGGTTAAGCAAGCAAAAGCTCTGTCTCAGATGTGTCTTAAGCAAGGTGTTGTCTGAATAGAGTTTAGCAGCCTCTGATTATACCTGCATACAGGGAACATAGCTTCCCACATCTAAATTGTTTTATCGAAATACTGGACTGTTTTGTAATGTTAATTAACCTTTTTGACCTGCGTGATGAGGTGATTAGAGGGAAGTTAGTGGTTGATTACATTTTATTTATTTGATGCATTCTTCTGCTTTTATAGAGAACATGTAAAATCCCTAGATGCAGGAGTCAGCTACAAGAGAAAAATAATTCTGACATTCCAAGGTTTTCACTCAGTACAGTCACCTTACTTTTTGTGCTTTTTCTCAGGGTCATTTTGTAGTTAAGGCAGGATGTGTCCTTCAGCCTCTTTCGTAAAGCTCTTTCTAAGCTTTTTTTTTTTTTTTTAGCTGCTTCTATTCTCAACCGCTCAAAGCGGAAAAAGCAGAATCCTCCTGCAGCTGTCTGCATCCACCTTCACGTTCAGTCATGACACGTATCTGGATTTTGATGTGGAGGTTTATACCGTCTTCTAGAATAGTAGTCTTCTACAACTTAGAAATGCTTATAACCTTATGTCTGCCCTTCCCCATGCTATCTCCCCCCCTTCTAAACATATTTAATCCATAAACAGTAGCAAGAAACCAAAGTATTTAGGCAAAATGCGGGACACAAAGTATTTCTTACACCCTTTCACCTCTGACCCCAAAAGAGTTATTTCCTAGGCTCAGAATAAAATGTATCCAAATTAATTGCATGGCAGTAATTAGAAAATTAATTTTGTTTTCCTACTGCTGTCTTGCAATTTTCCCGATGGTCTTATTTTTTTATATTATGGCAGATAAAGTTTAAACTGTTCCTGTTAATATTCATGACAAGAGGAAACTTTTTTCTAATAAATGGCTTGATTGTTTTGCCTTTAGGGAAAGGAACGGTAAATGGATGGAGCATACTCTGGCAGATACCTATGTTTGTGAATGGGATGTCTTTTCTGTGCCAGTTTTTCCAAACACTTGTTTGAGAGTAGAGATATGCTGAAGATTGCATCTCCTCCCAGAAAAAAAAAGTGAGGGACATTAGTCTAAATTTCTCAAACCTATCTAAGTATCTATCTCCCTTAGAAATCTGTGGAAATTAATCACTGGAATCACTGAAGGATATGCCTGCCTGTCCCTAGTTCAAGTAACTTTAAGGTTTTCCAGAGTGAGAGGCATAATAGAACAATCTACTGAGATTAAATAAAATATACCAAAGCTTCAAAACCTGGCATTCTTACTACACTCTCTCTGTTAGAATCATGGACTCATAGTGTAATTCAGGCATGAAAGGACCTGAGGAGGTCTCCAGTTCAACCTCCCACTCAAAGCACAACCAGGTAAGGGATGAGACCAGGTTACTTATGGCTTTACCTAGTCCATCTGGTCTTGAAAACTGCCAAGGAAAGAGGTTGCATAATACCTCTAGGCAACCTGCTCCACTGCATGTTGGTGGGCTCTCATGGTTTTTCCCTCTCCTTTCCATCCCGCCTCCCTCCCCTCACCCCCACCAGCTCCTGCTCAGGCCTTGGCAACATCGGTTGTGGTAAGTTGCCCCTGGACTTTGGGGGATGGCTGGTAACATAGACAAAACTTTCTGGAGCGGAAACCTGGATACTTCATTCCCATGCAAATATGACTATAAGTCAATTATCTTACTGTATAAATAGTGGACAGCCCAAGAGCCCTTTGAGCTCTCTGGTATGGCAGCAGGCTGCACACCAGGATCTCCCGTTTTGTGAGACGCTCACTTAAGGTTACTCCTTGAGTTTGAGAGATTCCTTGTCGCCACAGATTCTCAGTAAGTGACTAATGGTATGCTAAAACTTTGAAATCTTAGCTAAGTAATAGAAAGGATTGATTGCACACATATATATATATATATAATCCTTTAGACATAAACCGCTGACCAAGTCTAGAGCTAGGATTGGATCCAGCCACACCTAGACTCCTCTCTGGGAAGGAGTTTAGAAAGCAAGGGGGTGCTTTCATGACTCCTCATGACTCAGCAGGAGGGTCTCTCTGACAGTTTGTCTGATCCTGTCCTCTATGCAGTAAATACACAAGTGTACCTTGGCATCAAACCTCATAAAATACTGTTGCATTTACCACTAATTTTGTTCAATCTCTGTTTCAATTTAATAATTATTTCACTACTTCTCTCTTACAAGTGAAGTCAATTACTCCACCCATGACATACTGCTGAGCAGTCCTCCTGTGAGAAAGCTTCTCTTTATAGCTGGTTTGAACCTTTCTTTCAACTCACTAGTTTTGCTTCTCTTCTTCTCATCAGGCACCACAGTGAAGAACTGGGGTCTGTCCCCTCAACAGCCCTATATGTTAGGCACTAGGGTCTGCTATTAGGTTCCCCTGAAGCCATCTCTTCTCCAAATTGAGTAACCCCAGATTCCTCAGCCTCTCCTCACAGTACAAGAACTCAGTCCTCAAGCATTTTCATGGCCTCAGAGAAGCCATCCAAGTTTACTGAGGTCTTTCTTGTACTGGGTGCTTAAAATTAGATGCTGTGTTCTGGAAGAGGCCTAACAAGTGCCAAGTAAAGAAGGAAATCTCTTTCCTCTGTCTACTGGGCATGATTTACTTAATATAGCCCATGGCATTGTCAGATGTCTTTGCTGCCAGGGCATACTGCTGGCTCATATGCAATTGTCCATCAAGAGGCCCCAATTCTTTTAAGCAGAGTTGCTCCCCCAGCAGGCCCAGCCTGTATCATTGCAAACGGTTCTTCCTTCCCTGGTGCAATCTTTTAATCACATGAGGTTCTTGTGGCATAACGCTCTACCCTTTCTGTGACCCTCTGAATGGCAGCTCTTCCACTGAGTGCAATCCACAAATTTCCTTGAGTTGTTTAAAGAAGGTTTTGTCTGCTTATCCACCTAGGATATGAGGTCCCTCATCACTGTCTCTTACTACAATGCCACCATCACTTGCCTCTCCTCTGATCTTGACCCACAAGCTCTCACGCAATCTGTTGTCCACCCTTTACAGGAGTCCCTACATTTTAGCTGATACTTCATGCAGAGAACACCTTCTCCAGCTCACCTGCTGCTGTCTTCCTTGCCAATCTTTCCTGAAGAGTTTTAACCCAACCATTACAAGTGTCCTACTGCAAACTGCCCCACAATATCTCAATCTTCCCCTGCATTTGTTGGCAAAGAGACTCACCACATTTTGTCAGGTGGATCCCATTACTCTCATTCTCAGCTGTCATGGTTTCAGCCAAATTTACCAAAACCTGATTGAGAGATGTCCTCTCCTCCCCTCTTTGGGAAAAAAAGAGAGGAGAGGAAGAAATTAAAGAGATTCAAGAGTTTAGTAAAAAATTAAACTACTTTAATAAAAATATAAATAATAATAATAAAAATATAATAAATAATAAAAAGGAAATCTAGGAAAAAGAGAAAAAGAAAGTATACAGTATATACAAAACTGAATCAAGCTCC
>VZRU01018717.1:280204-306482 GCA_013398155.1 Pedionomus torquatus
AGATGGGATGGAATACCCCTGTTGGTCAGTTTTGGGTCACCTGTCCTGTCCGTCCCTCCTTGCAGGTGGGACCCCTTTACGCTTTTCCGTTTCCAACCCTCCAACAGGGCAAATGATGAAAATTACCTGACCTTGGTTGTTCTAGCAATAAGTATAAGCAAGGGCCTCTCTGCATACCATCCCTTGGTGTAATCAGGTCTTATCACTGCAAGATGAAACAGTTCTAAGTAATGTGCTGTTAATTTCAGAGTTTAGTTAGTTAGAAGAGGCCTAGCTAAGAAAGTAAAATTGTAAAACAGAAAATTGGTTCGTTTTACCTCAAACCAGGACGTCAGCTTTTAAAGAGGTTTCTGTGTCTGTAGAAAGCAAATCCCGATCTATGACACTTCTGTACAAGGTGCTGACCTACAGGATTGGTCTACCCCTTCCCAAGCCTTTCCCTTAGACCAAGGAAACACCAGCAGGGCTCCCATTGCCCATGGTTTCACCCCAGGGTACTGCAGCCCCTTCTGATACCCTCAGGGTCTCCCCTGGCCAGATGATTGGTGCCTACATGCAGAAGCAACAGGGGCATCAGCTAGCAACAGTGTGAAAAAGGTGACATCGGTTGGATGTGGTTTTATGGTCTTAAAATTCTTTGCTTAGGGATTCACTAAGCAGCTAGATTCCATTTTCAGAAAGCAACTACCTGTTGGGAAAAAATAGCTGCAGCCTCCTATCTACCTTTATAAGGAAAGAATTAAGAATATTTAAGAGATTAAGTCTGTCCCAGATTCTGTTTTCAAGTTCACAGGTTGTAAATCCACAGACACCACACCTAGGAAATGTGCTTTAATCAAGCTGAAGGTTCTCCTCTGTTAAGCATTTTTATTTTAAAATGTAGCTCTTTTGGCTATATATTGATGTTGCTGAGAGCAGAATGTGATTCATTACAGTCATCCTTATATTTTTTAAATGCCATTATTTTTAGTCTTCAGTTTCATCAAGGCATTTCACATGTCACACTGATGTTTACAGGAAGCCAAGGAGCGTTCTTATTTTTAGTCAAGGTTCTCCTTTAAAACACCTTGCTGGTATAATGTGTCTGTGTTTGATTATCTAATCTATGAACAGATCAGCCCTCTCAGGAAAAAATGTTAAATTGCTCCCAGGAGGCCAGAAAAGTTGTTACACAGATGTACATCTGCATCCATCTCTCTCTTTCACCTTCATGATTCTGATAAAATGGATTTGTTAGCAGCAGAAACACTTTGTACTTGCATCCTAATTTCCATCCATGGATCTCAAAGCACTTTCTAATGCTAAGAAAGATAAATAAATGTTAATTAAGATAAATTAGTCATCCAGACAAGTATAACTATCAATATTTTGTGGACAGGGAAGTCACAGTACAGGAAGCTTAGATGACTTGCCCAAGATGATATTGCAAACAAACAAAAGGACCAAGAAAAAAGAAAGGAAAAAAAAAAAAAAAAAGGCGTATTTTAACTATTAGGTCATTTTTAATTCCAGGCTATAAACTTTAAAGTGTATTAGTATTGTTATGAATATTTTGGCATTTTAATTAAAATAGGCAAACAATTTATCAGCTATTAGTATAACCCACTAAATCCTTTGGAGAAAAAAATGAAAGTATATCAAGAAACAAAATCACGTTTTCAAAATGTTGTATAATGCTTTACAAAAACATTGCTTAAGCATTTCTCTTTAGGGGCACATCATATAAAGACACTAAGGAGCTATTACCAGTTTATGTTCCAGCACCATCTTCACCATCACTAGCATATGTAACCTGTGTGCTATAAATATTTATATACCTACTGGTAGATAAATATGAAGAAACTCTAACATCAGTATTAGTACACAAAATCAGAACTATACCTCAAACCTTGACAGGGAGGTTTTTAAATTAGGTATTTGTTGTCAGCTACATGGTGAGGCCTGAGTTCTCAAGGGAAACTCTAAAGTAAACACTCTGCAAAAAGGAGGACAAAATGAGAGAGAGAGAGAGGTATTTTTTGCTTATACATGTCCACTTCAGGCATGGTAGGATGTTTCATTTGTCTTCCAGCTGCAGCTCTAACAGAGTAGAATTTTTCTGTTTGTCCACTGTCACATTTGCCAGCCTTGCATAGCTATTCTAGGTATTCCAGACCATCTCAAATAGGAGTACATACTTGCGCATAGGCAATACTACCTCACACGTCCAGGTTTACACTTCTTTACATGTAGAAAATGCAGTTCCAAGTCTCCTTACCTTTGTCTCCAAGCTAAGGGGTCTTGTCTGTTGCAGCAACCCTACTTTATACAAATTGCTATTACAACAGTCTTCCCACAACCTGGGGTGTCCTTTAGATACTGAGCCATATTGAGACATTTTCTTTTATTTAGCTCAATGCATATTAATTACTCCTAGAAAATGAGACATTTCTAAAAAGAACAACTGACAAATTGAGCACTTGCTGCATTACAGCTCTCAGGAGTATGAGAGAGAGCTGAGCTCTTGTCTGCTCTCCAAGTAGCACAGGAACAAGTCCACCCCTATACTGAACTTCCCAAAGTGACACTGCAACTACAATTATTCAGGGGTAACACACCTGCTTTCTCATGATTTCTTAATGAAAGTGGGCTGAACTCCAGAGCAGAATCTGTAAGTTGTGGCTGAGGAGCCCACTGTGTGTCAGAGCATACAGGTGCCTTTAACAACATAAACATAAATAACTGTTAAAGCAGATGCATTACATTTAGCAAGAACACATTCTTTACCAGGTACATGGCAAAAAAAAAATTTAAATCCACCTCTAGAAGTCTCTGTGAAATCCAAATATCTAAACTGTATTTGATGTGGTTAGCGAAACACTAGAAGCAGTTTTATGACATGCTTCTAATCTGCCTCAACCACATAATTACTCTTTAATTCAGCCAAGAAGAGCTAAATATGATTTATGTGAGCCTTGTATCTAACACGCATAGGAAAACTCCAAACTTGAATCATTGTACTGTCTGTTAGTATAACCATCATACCAAGGTTATAAAATAAAAAAAATGCCTTCTGGTTTTGACTGGCCTTGTTCGTGCAGTAGCCTGTCTGCTGATTAGAAAGCAGATCATGCTTTCCTTGGCATTTATCCAGTTGCTGTCTTGACTGAAAGGTTACAGAAGCCCACATACCATGGCTCTGCAAAAAGTAGAAAGGCCAATGAGTCACGTATCCTCAGTGCCTGAGACAGAGAAAATACTGTTCCCTTCTTGGAGTTTCCTCCCACTTGCAGTCTTCTAAAGGAGTGCCAGACTTAAGGTATCAACCTGCATTAGCAAGTTTGGAGGCTGACAGTTTTATTCATTTTTGTCAGATTCTTAAATCCAATGTAGCAGACAGCAAATGAGATATAATTCTCACCTATTACGTGTACCAGAATTTCCACCTGGAAATCTAACACCCCTTTCCTATTTGATTTTCATAAAATGTAAAACAGAATTAAGGTTGAGATCATGACCTAAAATTCAGCTCAAGCTGAGAAAGATAATTGTTTGCATTGTTGATTTTTCAGTAAGACCACCTATTCTTTAGCCACTTATCAATGAGAAATGTTCTGATTTACAGGAACCTCCCTGATTAAATAACACAATAATCAGGTAATAAATGTGCTGAAAATGTTACTGTTTAATTTGTAACAGGGTTCTCCTACACTCCTCCTTTTATTAAAAAAAAAAAATAAAATAAAATAAAATAAAATTCCAGCCAATCTTCTATTTTAGACACAGACAAAATTCTGTAAGTATGAATGCTCAAACTAGTCCTATGGCTCTAACTAGTGCCAAAAAGGATGTACCTCAATGCATGTTTGCTTGAAACAGCATTGCCCCATGCAGTTGCACCCAAGTTATCCTCTGGTGATTTACTCAGCTATCACAATCCAGATAATACAGCCAGAGTAGATCACCAGTCTCCCTACCTGTACAGAAGCTACAAGAACACAAAAGCAGCAAACCAATATGGCTATGTCTGGCATGGCACTGGAGTTATTTACAGGACTGGATCCAGACCAAATGGCTGGCTGGAAATAGCAGAGTGGTATGGCCTTCAGTTTTGTCATACCATGATGCTCATTGTGAGCTTTGTCCTTAACTAAACCCAATCTAGTCAGGTTACGTCTGACTAGCAAGCAGATCATGACAAGCTTTTGGAGTTTCCAACTCTTTTTCCGTTTCTGTGTCCTCCCTTCCTGTGCAAAATCCATCACAGTCAGAATTTCTGTGTGCCATCTAAGCTTCCTTTCCAAGCCAGGACAGAGATCTAATGGTGAGGTTAGTCACATCCTCCCAAAATTTCCACCCTTATAAATTCATTTTAACCTCCTGGATTTGCTCCAAACCACATTAGTGTTTCTATATAGCTCCCTAATGACTCCTCTGTATGTGTAAGGTCTGCTGCTTCTGTAATGTCAAGCACTTGGCTAAAAACTGGGCATTGCCAGGATTCATAGTCCAAGGACTGTTTTGTTTGCCTTACCTGTAACATCAGATCTGGAGGGTATCTATTCTAAAAACATCCCCTTTCTTCCCAACTTGTCCAAATACAAGGTGTGAAAATCTTGTCACAAGTGGTAAAGTGCTGAACCGTTCAAACATTATGTTTGCTGTATTATGCAGGGACTGAATAGTGATGCCAGAAACTGAATGTTCACCTCATCAGTGGTAGATAATTACTTTCCAGAAAGAAATTTAGAAATGTTTGGTCACTAACACAAGCTCAGTAAGTGTTTCATTTCTTTATATTGTGAGCATGACAAAGAAAATCTAATGCATTTTCTTGGATGACCTTAAAATATTTTCCTTACCACTTTTTAATTTGGCCTAAAATAGGATACAGAAATTTTCAGGTAGAAAAGGAAAGACTAAAAAGCATGTCATTCAGCCCACAATGCATTTTACAGGCCTCAATGGAATTAATTACTGAGAACTTGCACATGGAGTAATTAATTTCATGGAATTCAGCACCATTTGCAGATGCAGTATTTCCTTTCAAAGCTGCTGTAATTTGATGTAAAATAGAAATTGTTAGGAGTTTTTAGGCAGCAAAAGCTTTTGTATCTTGTTTATGCCAAAGCAATTAGATAAGGAAATTAAATATTATTTGAAAAACATAACCTCTTTTTCCACTGAAGAGAAAATTACTTCCAGTTGTTGATAAAGGAACTGCTTGCAATTACAATTTTAGGAAAAAGAAACTTTGATTTGGTCTTCTGTTTTAAAAAAAAATATTCATACATTTTTGGCAGGAATCACTTAGCATTCACAGGTGAAGTATATTACTGCATCAAACTTTGAACCAATTGCAAGCAAAACCTATTGAATATTCCAAAGTTACCTTGTATTATTTGTGTGTAAGATGCATAAAAATATTACTTTAACTATTTTTCCCTTCCTCAGCTTGTATATAACTTATCCTGAAACAGAAAACAACTGGCCACAACAAATGAGACAAGCTGCTTCTCTTATATTAAAGGGTTTTTTATCCTTTTTGATCCCCATTCAGGGTTCATCGATATTGGAAAATCAATTCCATAAAACAAAATTCATTTAAATTAAGCACTTTCTTAATTAGTGTCCTGAACTATTCAAAAGCATTCCTTATTTGCAGCTTTAAAGTCCATACAATTCAAAGCCAGAAATATTGTCAAAGAACAGATTAGAACAACATACTAGAATTTACTCTATGCATCAGCTGAACTATCAATTTTCTGCTGGGACTTCTCAAAAATCAATCCTGATTTTATCCAGATATTCATGTAGCACCTAACACAAACACTCTAATTACCGTGACCAGGAAAGAGCATGTATTTGGGACGGAGACAATATTCACATAGCACAGCTTCTTGTTTTTTTCTTTGGTATGTTAGGCAGCATGAATTGTTCTTTAGCAGTGATAATGAACAGGTTACAGCCCCATCAATCTATGCCTATTTAACAGAGTCACATTATCATGGAATGGTTCCTATTTGGAAAAAAAAAAAAAAACAAAAACCAAAAACCACAAACCAAACCAAACCCACCATGTAGTTACTTTTTTGCATTTGTACCATATTCACCTTCACCTGAGAGCCCATTGTCCTCTGTAAAAACAAACACTGTGGCAACAGAGACCTGAAACAGCCAAAGAGCACAAGCCTTACCATTGTAAGATGAAGCACAAGACCAGTTAGGCTCTATATATTTTCCATTTGCTGATCAAATTCTGGACATGGTTTTTCCTTTCTGTCAAATATCCACTGAAGTCTCGTCTCTAACAAATAACAGCATTAAAATTACACTTGGAGCTAAAGGAGATGCCATCATGATAGTTACGTTTGAGAATGCTATAGGGCAATACAGATGATTGATTTTAGTGCATTTGCTTATCAAAGAAAGAAGAAGTAGGCATGCAAAAAATTCTTTCCAAAGCATTTTACACTGAAAACATGAAGACTTGCAGGCAACAAGTTTACAGGGTACCCATAACTATTTTTAAAGAAGCAGGGCATCTTTACCCAGATAAAGGAATCTGGTGAAACATGAAACAGCTAGTGAGGGGTCCTTAGTTTTGAAGAGGAGTACAAATCCACCTCTTCAGGTGAATGTGTATTAAAATTGAGATAGTGATCAGATCTGTAAAATCCCCAGTTCAGTCCTAAAATAAATAAATAAATAAATAAAACACCTGAAAGGGAGAAGAGAAATGTCATTCTGAGGGCCTGAATAGGACAATAATGTTTTTTGAAAAGGACCCTGAAATCACACTTCTAAAAATGCCAGAGGAATTGGTTATTTTCGTACTGTTCTCACTGTCATTACATTCACTGACAAGAGAAGAGATGAATAGTGTGAGGGAGGGGAGACTAGCAAGATTCAGTCACTCTGCAGCCCTAAGATTTCCTCAGGCCTGGACAGACTGCCATTTCCTGATCCTTCTGTAACATTTGTCACAATAGGGTATCACCAGCCTTTAATGTTTTATATCTTCTTAATGAATACTGTCACCCACCTTATTATCAAAAAGGGCAGAGTCATATAGTAAATGAAGAAAATATAGTTCATTTAATGCATTCACATAAAGAGATCATGCTATGACAAAAAAGCCTAAGAATATATGCAGTCTGATGATTACATTGGGAACTGGTAAAACACGCAAACAAAATTCTCCCAGATCATTGTTCCTCCAGACAGCTTTAAGACTATGATCTCCCAGTTCTTGGTACTGCTGTACATGTACAAGCAATTCAGCCTCATGAAAGTATTAATTTAGAGGACTCCGGTTCAACTCATTGTTCCATTTTTGACTGAAAAGAAATTACTTAGTCTAGTGAGATGTTATCATTACTTTTGGACAGCCTTAAATCAGCAATGCAATAAATTCATAGCTATCTGGTTAAAACTTCCATTTTCAGTGTTAAATAGGCTTATTTTTTTATTAGCTCTTCATGGATTTGGTTGGTTCTGTTCTATGACATAACGAATTATTCATTATTAACATTATGAAGCTTCTTTTTATGGAGCTGTTGCTTTGGAATAGTTCAGGTGACACTGTTATAATCATAAACCCATGACACAATGACTGGTGTCCTATGCTGTAATGAATGACATCGAAATGTTTTTCCACTTATTAAATACCTTGTATTTAATTACCTTGTATAAATAGCCTTGTAACCCTAACCCCTGAGCAGATGTTGTGTGGAGATTACATGGCATAGCACTGTACATGTTGGTTCAGCAGTTACTTGCATCGTGAGGCAAACAAACCTCTAACTGTCATACGTGTTCAAAGACTGATTCTTTTGATTTCTGGATACCGTAAGTCCTTGTATTTTGTTCAGCATGTAGCGTTATTACATATTAAATCTGTCTGTAATGCCTACTTTATGTAGCCAGAGCTTCTCCTTTGTCAGAAAAGTAGTGATACAAGTTAGAAGTGGCAAGCTGGAAGGTTTTATCAGTCTAATGGTACATAAAAATACAAAAAAGAAATGAATACACATAAACAAGTATGTGAGAAGACTGACAATGCATAAAGGAACTGAAATACATTAAGAGGCTTATGAGGTATGCTCACTCTTCTTAAATGAGCCTTTGAACTGTACAATTTTGATTTGATAATTCAAATTTCTGAGTGTCCACAGGTCTCTGTAAAGCTTTTCTTTCCACTCGCCTAAAGTAACAGATGCAAGAAGACGAAATAAACAAAACTAGATTAAATTATTTCCTGCTTCTACCTTCATGAAAAGTTCTCCCATGTCACTTTACACTGTAAATGTAGTCAAAGCTCAGCACAAAGAGCTCTGTGTTTCAAAGTGTTACAACAGAAAAGAAGTACATTCAATACAAATATTTATATATGGTAGACTTTGACTTCTTCCCTATAAATTTTTGAAATATTAAGTGAAACATTTTGCATTAAATGAAATACTATCTTTTTTTGGGTGTCCAGTTTTCAGAAGAAAGATACTAATTTACACAACAGCATAGAAATGTCACGTGAAGAAAATTACAGCTGTTGATTCAAAAATTCAGCTCTCTAGAACACAGGAAACATAGGCATTGTGATATGCTACAAGTTCCTACAAGCCTGTAAGCTAACAATTTTTAGCATGAAATTCCTAACAGACTCTCCTATCTTTTCCTGTCCTAAGTAGCTCTAACTATAAATATTTCAGATTTGTATACATAGATCACAGTGAGAGAGCAATTGAAAACCAAAAAGACCCACAAACAACTTACAAAACAAGCCATTTGCTCAATGATCACCAACTTCCCTTTAATTCTCTTAGGTAATACAAATGCAGTAATGTCAACTTCATCTCTATTTTTATTGCTGAAATCCTATTTTTAGAATGCATCTGCTTGGAAAAAAAAAAATCAGTATCAGGTGTTAATACCACTAAGATTTACTTCTACTCACAATAAGGACATAACACATTGTTGCTCCACATTCTAGTTTTTGAAAATATTCACTGTGACAGAAAGCATGTGCTTACTTTTAATCTATTTCAATTTGTAAATATAAACATTTTTGTCCTCCTAGTGGCTTGTATGCCCAGATTAAAATTTCAGGCATATAAAAAAACAAACAGAAGCCAATGTCTCTGTAGTCAACACTATAACCTTAAGAAAGAGAGATAAATGTCATGGACAAAGGGGAAAAAAAATCGTTTGACCTAAAACCCAAAGCAATAAACAATTATTCTTTTGACTAGCAGATTTTGACTCAAACTTCACCAAGTTCATGACCTTGAAATAAACTTTCATTCTATCTAGTCACACTGTTTCAACAAGCATACAGTATAGCAGAAAAGATGCCTGCAAGATGATAATGAAGTGATTTGTGAATGTCTGTAAACCAGAGGAATGTACTTTGTCTTAGGTGTTTCTGTGGCAGTTCGTGACATCAGTGTAGTACTTACGTTAAAGGTAGTGGCAAAAGGAAATAAGTTTCCAATGCCATAGGAAAATAGCCAATAACTAGTAATTCTCCTGTGAAACAGGAGCCCTAAAGTTCTCAAATTTACTCAAAAATCTGTTGCAAGCCTCTTAGATTATCAGGTAAAGGTAGCAAGTGGAAACAAATTATAGTACCCTTTACAAACAGCGCACAAGAGCAATGTGGCCAGCAAAACATCCCCAGTGGTTACTGATTCTCATAATCCATGAAAATTCACAACCAAGTCCTGTAAACAAAATCACTGCACTTGCTATTGTTGACAAAAGAATACACTATTAATCCTAGAATGTGAGAGGAATAGTTTACAAACTATTGCGTTAATTTAGATGCTATGAAATAATCCTAACTTAAAAAAAAAAAAAAATCAAACTGAACTTCATCCAAAGGACAAACATACAGTAAAGAAATCTAAGATTTGCAGCAGTTATCTTTAAGAGTTAAACTTTAAGATAACTCATGGCCAGTGAAGGACAACAAGGGAGCTAACAGAGAGGAGGGAGTTTTAGGTCAATGTTAATTCTCAGGTGAAAAAAAAACAACTGGAAATATAAGCTTACTAACAGAAAACTTACTCTTGTAAATCAATGAAATGTGGATTCAAGAGAACTAATTTATCCTGTATATGATGACTCTCACATGAGACTTTGTAAGGAAGCTAAGAAAACATGAGCAAGATTAAATCGTTCTGGAATAGGTCTGCTGTCAGAATGACGCATGAAGAGGAGTTCCTCAGACTCGCGCTCTGCATCCAGCCTTACTTAACAATTCCATTCATGATCAGACTAGACTGGATGTTTTTCTTCTGTCAACAGGAGGCTAGTGGACTGTGTGTATTTTGGAGATCAGGATTCAATTCAAAATGATCTTGACAGAGTAGATATATAGCCCATGAAATAATCTATGATGTGGAAGTGGGAATAGCTGACCACAGATCTGGAAGTTACAGTATACCCATATTGAATGCGAAACTACATCATACTGTCATGAAAAAGACAAGTATCAGGATGAAACACGTGATGTCTTCGTCCCACTCCATTCAGCACAGGAAACACTACTTTTATTACATCGTACCTTCTCCCTTCAGCAAGAGTGTGAGTTCAGTTTTAGGAAACATACTGTCGTGGTTTAGCCTCAGACAGCAACAAAGAAGCATGTGGCAGCCCTGTTGGCTCTAACACCCCACAGCGGTGGGGAGAGGATTGGAAGAAAAAGGCAACACTCACGGGTTGGGACAAAAACTGTTTAACAAAACAACAAGTAGAACAAGGAAATCATGTAACAGTAACACGGACGGAGAAGGACACAAACACAATTACAATACCAACCGCTCACTGCCCACAACCCAGACCCTCGAGGACCCTGCACCGCCACCCACTTCCTGTCCCCCCTCCCCTTCCCGGCAGCTCCCTGCTACCCCTGGGCATGGCTCACATGGGGTGGGATACCTGGGCCCCCGCTAGAGCCAGGGGAGAATCAACCCTGTCCCTCCCAGAAGCCAGGATACATACATGCAGAACAACTAAAAATAATTAATTGGATCAGATGCCTAAAGAACAATCCAGTTTAAAAAAAAATAAAATAAAATAAAAGCCACCAAACCAACCAATCAACAAAAAAAAAACCCAAACAAACAAACAAAAAAAAACAACCCCAGAAAAAAAAGAAACCCTTAGGCCACAAGGAACAACAATTCAGGTGAGACACTAGAAATTTTTTTTTTTATGTCCAGAAGTGAAACACTGGAATAGATTACCTTGAAGCTTTGGCATCCTTATTGCTTGTGGTCTTTACCAAAAGGTTGAGCAGACCTTAGCTGACAGAAGACAGAAAAGGAGTAGGTTACCTTAGGGTAAGGCAGTTGACTAAGTTATCTCCTATAGTCTGTTTCCAATTAATTTTTCAAGGCAGAAGAAAAAATTATGCTTCTACGTGTATACACTAAACTCTGCACCCATTCTGTAACCTTGCTCCTACATATTTTCATCTTACATATTTTCAAGAGAGTTTTGGCTCTGCAGCAATCACTTTCATCTTAGACACCTCCAACAACAAAACATCCAACAAAATTTAACTTTTATTACACAGTATCAAAAAAGTAGTTTCAGCTCTATTTCAAAGCCAGTCCACCAAGTAGCAAGACAACATTATTTATTTTTACACCAGATATGCAATTTTAGTACTTTTCTGAGGTACTGTCTGACAAATGCTATGCCAGAGATGGATCTCAGGGACTTCCTCCCTGCAGAGCATAGCACCAACCAAAGGCCTCAAGGATTACTTAAGGACTTTCTCACCTTCCCTGTAGAAGCAATGACAACTGAAGCAGAAAGAGGACTGGAAAAAGCCTAGTTTGCACATATATTTTCTGTGCCACCTGCAGCTTGCTAGCTCATGAAGAAGAGTGATGACATCAGTTGTACCTCCCATGTATCAGCACTGCTGGCTGTACTGGCCAAATACTCCTCCCATCCCTGCACTCAGGAAGCTCGGTGATTAGGAACTCAATTGCCCACAGTTTACATACCTGCACATCCTTATACCTAGCTGCAGTCTGACCCCATGGCATCAAAAGAACCCACATGAGAAACAGAATATTCAAATACTTAAATAGAATTCCATTTATGATAGTGCATGAATAAATAAGAGTGAAAAAATTTTAGTACGTTAGCCATTGGAGAATTCAACCACTATAAATATAGTGTACTCTTGAAATTGTAGTGAAAATCTGGAAGTAACTGAGGGATACTATGTGTAAATATGTCTCTATATACAGGCAGATCCATTCACCCAACATTGTAGAGAATAAATAACATGCAATACAATTTCTTTTTTTATACCAAAAATGACACTCTAGAGAAAATGGAGAGCAGAAGCAGGATAATGTGACAGAAAGAGGCAGACAAAGGACACTGTGAAAATGCTCAGGGGGGAGAAAAGAAGAAAGGAAAAATAGGACAATGTGTTCAGGAAAAGGCTGCAAAAGGAGAAATAAAGGTTGGTTGATGTGATATGCTGAAACAAAGAGATGAAAGGAAGAAGTGTAATGGGGAAGAAAAAATAAAAACATGTGACAAAAGAGAAAAAAGCTAACAGAATAGTATGCAGAAAAAATAGTTAATATGATGCAGATACCTACAAAGCTAGTTCAGTGCTAAAAGAGAAGAAGGGAAGACTCAACGTAGGTTGGACATTTCATTCTTGAGACAGACACTTATGTGAAAATGACACAGGAGCAAGTGTATGAAAAATTAAATACATGAGGAAACAATGGGGAAAAAATGCAAGACTAAATGCTGAGTTCTGTTGTGGTAACAATGTTTTTTCCGTGCTGATGTGCTCAGTTTAGTAGTATCCATAATGACATAAGCACACCCTGCATAGAGCTTTGCACCTATGTCATAAAAGATAGGATTTTGGAAATGAGAAATATGGGTAGGAGAGGGAGGAGCACAGCTCATAGCATGTACTTGTGGATATCTCACACAGTAATACTCATAGGGCTAAAGGGCTCTGCTTTCTTTCTCTGGTGTTTTTCCGTACACCCATTTCATACTAGTGACTCAAAGTAACACATACACAAGATCAGATGCAGGAGGCCATAGAGTATCTGGGACACTGACATGGGATTGGAAGACATGACACAGGGTCTACAAGAAACTGTTGCTTTTTTAAAACTAGCAGCTGAAGTACAGGCATATCCTAATCTTCCAGGGCATCTAAAATAGCACTAGATATTTAGGCAGTCAATTCCAACCCATTACTTAGTTCTTAAGGGGATGGTAATTGACTTTGTTGGACATAATACCTGCTGTAAAGGTTTTACAACTGTGTGGGTAGAGCTGTATAAGGTCATTTCACAAATGTGTTCTTAGCAACCACTAACAGGCAGAAAGAACACCACCTCCCTACCTAATAACCTGTTTGTATGTAATGTGACTGGTAGGAAATTGCTGTGACTTTCACCTTCTCCACTACTCCTCTAGAAAACTGGAAACCTAACTCAGACTCAAAAGTTTGTTGTAAACTGATAGCCAAAAAATAATTCTCTAAGGTAGAAATTCGTACACTCATCAGATACTGAAGCAAGGTCCTTAAAGACATCACCTCTACACACATAGTTACATATAGCTATGTCTCTCGCCTTCTTCACTGTGCCATGTGATAGGAATTTCAGATGGCATGAACTGAGATGGAAAAGCAAGGACTACATATTGTTTAGCGAAATTGATTCTCACTGAAAATTACTTTAAACAGGTTCATATTTAGATTTGGCCATATCTTCAGTAACCAGAAAGGTAAACTGTTGGTGAAAGTAGCAGAAACCGTAGTGCCTTCTACTAAAAAGTGAGATGCAAACCTGGAACTGATATCCCACATGGGCAGTTAACACTTTGGTCAGCCTTGTAGCATGAGAAAACACCATCTGATCATTACCAGGGCATGAAAACAATTTTGATTCACCTTTACCAACCATAAGGACAACTTTCTCAGACCTAGACTGCAGCAGAATTTATGGGTGACTCATATGATATTAGAATTACATTAAATCAGGAAAAAAAAAAAAAAAAAAAAAAAAAAAAAAAAAAAAAAAAAAAAAAAGAACCCCAAAGGTCCTCTACTTTCCTAGGTATTCCTGCCATATAGGTGTCTTCCTCAGACTTTTCAGGATGTGAAACATCTCCTGATGTGAGACATCACTGAGAGCAATCTGTCAGGAAGGCTTCAAAGAGGAGAGGTAAGGTTCTGTTCTTTCTTATTCCTGTAGCACCAAATCTGGGGATCAAGATGAGTCTTTAATACTAAGGGATGAGAGAAGTAAAACTTCTCAGAACAAGAACTGTCCATAGGAAAACTACATAATAAATAGCAGTTTTAATTTGTCTCACAAGTAATAGTCTTCCTCAGCAAATCCAGGGCAGACATACTCTGATCACCCAACTGAACACCCAGCACTTGAAACTTCTCCTGGCTAATCTCTCTCAAAAAAAATAGCAATAGGACATAGGAGAACAGGATGCACTTCATCTTCCTCACCTGGACTTCCCAGAAGAAATTGGCCTCACTTACATCTTCAGTAGAGACTACTGAGTTCCAATATTCTTTTCAGCTCTGCTTTATTTGCCTGTGGGAATCTTTTTCAACAGATTAGCAGTCACAGCATCTATTTAGTGTTTTTGTACCCTTTCGCTGCTTCTGTGAAAAAGCTGGAGCAATGTTTGTCTAACTTGTACTAGACAGACAATGAAGGAGTAAAAAATAAGTAAACAGTCATTATACATAAAGCTCTTAGAATGTTGTATTTGTGTCAGAAATATATACTCTACATGTGATGATGCATTCTGCTTTCAATTTTTAAAAATGTAAGAGATTTTGATTTGATTAAAAAATGTCTCTAACACATCTTACCTGGTGAAAGTCCAAGAGAAGAAGTCCTTATAAGCAAAAGTAAATTTGTATTTCTGGGTTATTAATCATGGGATAAGTACAATACACCATTGAAAGAAGAAGAAAATATCTTTACAGATTTTCAGTAATTTCACATCTCCTTTGGAATAAAATTGACAAAGAGATACTAAATACTTCAAAATTAAAAATTTTTCGCATTGGGGTGTATCAATGATTAAGATGTGCACCTTTCATAATCATGCAATAAATATATGTACCTTCTAGCTAGTAATTAGAGTAAATTTGTAGAATTTCATTCTAAGTGTGTGTATTTGTCTTGAGTAGTACCCCTGAGTTTTATCTCACTGAAATTGTGGCATATTCAACAAGACAACTCAGTGAATAAATTGCAATTAACATGAATGCCAAGCCTGGCTATTTTGTAATACAGGTTTAGGGCATATTTCCATCTTCTTTGTCAGTCCACAGCTCCAAACTCAATTGCATTTCAGAATTATTCCCAAATCACATATAAGTACATTTTTATTACTTGCATGCAAAGTAATAAGAAAACTCTGCAAAAAAACCCACAAATCTCTGCACACTTTCTTGCATACTACAACAGAAATTGAATATGTTCATAAAAAAGTGAATCTGTCCTTCAACATGTGTCCTTCAACTGTTAGCTGCAAGATTAGGAAGTTCTTTGAAAAGACTGCCAAACCAAAAATGTTCTTGTACACTATATTGAATCCAAAACTTATAGTTTAAACTCTTTTAAAAAACGCATCAAACTGGAACTTGTGAACTGGTTCTGTTTGCCGTCTGAGAAATTTTTTTGGCCAAGGGGGGAAAAGGTTTAATTTCAATGCACAATAAGTGTGGTTCTCCAAGCAGCTGAAATTCATGTGATCAGACAGAAGAGGTAAAAACACAAAGCCGGTAAAGGCATTCTCATGTTCATGTGTATGCTACTCAAGGAATGTTACAGATTAGACAAAGCATGCCTGGTTGGCCTGAGTTCCTCTGTGAAAAGCATTAAAAAGCAAGAACAGCAAGGAAACGATCACAATTGTGAGATCCTTTATCTCTCTTGTCTCTTCTTTTGAAAAGTCTTCTCAATATTCTATTTAATAAACCTGCATAATAGTGTATTTTAAAGTAGTTCATTAGAAGACTATAAATGGTTTCAGTGGAGATAGAGTGAAGTACCCATTGTCAGTAGCAATTCAGTAGTTGAGGTCATACGTATCTGCTATTGTAAGCTAAGGCTTTTTGAATGCAACAAAAAAAAAAGAGTGTGCATTATGAAACATTTTTTATATTTCAAAATTCCAATTTTGTTTTTATATTCCTTCATAATTTATGTTTCATGCCAAGTCTATTCTTAACTATGGTTACCTCTTGATGGAGTATGTTACAGCCCAAGACACCTTGAGAATGACCAAACTATCCAGAAACTCAGCCACCACAAACGATGATGTGACACACATGTATAGCTGAGCTCCTCACTGAAAGAGTCTTAGATGATATGGAAGATATCCTTAAAAAGCAGTTTGAGTAAATATTGTTAAGAAAATTCCTATGAAACAAAAGCAAAAATCCTCTTTATATTTTTTCATTTTTTAACTAAAATCCCATTGTGTCTACAGTAATACTTTTATTACATTAAAAATTATTATATTAGAAAATATAGCATTTTGCAGTATACTAACACTATAATACTTGGAAATTTGTAGAGAAAAAATTAATATCAAAATGAATGATTGAAATCTGGAGTAACCAAACTGCAAAACAGTAGTTCAGTAATCCTTATGGAACAATAATAATTCTAATCACAAGAAAAGAAGGAAAAGCAAGGAATATTACTAGTATCGTGGTAAAGAATTTTCTTAATTTTTTTTAAAAGATCAGAATTTACTTGTTGCTAAAACACATGCTACTGGATAAAATACTTCAGTTAATATTTTCTGATATTTTCCATGAGCTACCATGAGCTTTCAAGTTGAGGCATGTCTTTAAGACTTATATTGCATTTGTCATTTGTTAGAGGGAACTCTACTCTCCAGTTTATTTGCTTTTTGGCAATCAATAAGGCTGTTGGTAAAAAAGTCCTTTTGAATTTTTCTAGTCTGGTATTTTTACTTCTGTGAAGTAAAAAAACATGTGACAAATAGAAACTTTTATTCTCATTATTCTGCTTGTGACTTGAATCACTTAAGACTAATACTTTCACAGTTCAGAAGAAGATCAAAACATGTGCATGGGGTCACTTTCATTTCTTTAAAAAATCTCAGCAAGAATTAGTAACCTTTACTGCACAAACTATAAGATTTGCAGTTTGTAAAAAAGTACTTATATAACTACTGATGTTTAACAGAATTAAATACTTTTAAATGGATTTGCATTTTTTATTTGGCTGAGCGAGCTTCTGCAGGCTTCACTGTTTCCTGTACTTCATGTTTTGTGACTAATTTGTAAGACTAGAGTAAACATGAATTTGAAAAATCGTCACATACCTCTGTACCAGTATTCTTTAGCTCACAATATGAGAAATGATTCTGCTGAAAAAATGGATTTTCTGACCATTCAAGGATACATCCCCTTTATACATCAACACTGAGGTAGACTACACCACCGTATTTCTTCTTCCTGCCCCTAAAGCTTTTTTATCCCAGTGACAAAAGTCAGCATCTAGACACTGTCCATGTGATAATTCCTTCTCATTCTAATAATTGATTTCTATTCAACTACCTCTATTATTTTACTCTCTTTTCATCTTGGGCTTTACGAGGGTTCTTCATGTAGAGATTCTGGAAGCATGTACAGGCAGAAAACCTTGCTGGCTTTTCACATCTGAGACATGGTATATATAGTTTGCATTATGTGACAATATAGCCTTCCTAGGTTATGTTTGCCCTCCAGCAATCCCCAAACCACCTCACCAGCAGTTTTTCTTTGTTTAAGACTTATGCAATCACATTTGTTTATGGTCTAGTATGTGTGAACTTAAGTGCATGTTTATAGATACTTTTTTTTGTCAGTTTCTGCATCTGTCAGTAACTTCTGAACATGCAGCCAATTTCCAGTTAATGTGACAGAACAATAGGAACTTTGAAGCATAGAGAGTTCCTAAAAGTCCCACGAAAATAAGCATCCAGGTGAAAAACAGAGATTGGAAAAGACAGGAATGCCTCTGCTCTTCTTTTTTCCTTTGGCTTGCATCACAACCCACAATGAGCTGACTGACCATTTCATACCTACCAGCTACCCAGTCATCCCACACTCATCCTGCAAACTAGCCCTGGTATACGCTGCCTCTTACCTCAGCAGAAGTGGTAGGAGGAGGCTGCATGTAAAATTAAGAGATAAGCAGGAGAAGTAAAGAGGCAGAATGAGGGGAAAGCTATGAAATGGGAACAGGGAGATAAAAGACTGCTCCGAGGACCAGTTTCATGGAGAAACAAAGTGCCTTTCTATTACAGTATCTTTGTTTCTTTTCTGCTTGAGGAGCCATCTGATTGAAGAGATCATAATTAGTTATATGACACCAGGTAACTGGATGGAAAAAGAACAAATACTCTGAACTACTTCCTAACCCAGATTTTCTTAGATGGCAAGAGATATTTTGATTCTTGAACAATTAGACCTCATTGATAATGGCTTATTGATAAGAACAGCAATAGAAAAAAAGGCTGGGATGACTTTAATGAATGTACAGTTAACTAGAATAAAGTGCTTTGATGGCTGGTATTCTCAAATAATTGGCTCATTAACCTTAACTACATGAAACTTTTCTCATTATCAAAGTTAAATAATTGGATAGATTTTTGGGAAACTTACAGTCTTACACAGAGGACTTACATTGTAGAAATGTGTTTAAAGCAGCTATTTGTGAGACAAGGAACATATTCATACACATACACAGAAATTACTAAATACTAGCATTTTAATTGTGAGAAAACATAACAGAAAGGGAGGGGAAAAAAAGGCAGATTTGAACAATTTTCATGCAGCAGTCATGTATTTTATGAGGAATGTTTTTACTGGTGGTATTACCTGTCAAATTCTGCTTTTCTTGTAGGTAACCAGGAAAGATTGTTTCGTGTGCAGGCCTCCCCATTTTCTTCTTTCAATGACAGATGCACTTGAAGCCCCGAGTCAGCAGGACCTTATGAAGCATCACACGGAATCAAGGAATCACAGAATCATGGAACTGTCAGAGTTGGAAGATGATCATCTAGAAGTTGGAAGATGATCATCTAGAGATCATCTAGTCCAACTTCCCTGCCAAAGCAGGATTGCCTACAGCACATTACTCAGAGTTGCATCCAGGCGGGTTTTGAAGGCCTACAGAGAAGGGGACTCCACAGCCTCCCTGGACAGCCTGTTCCAGGGCTCCGTTACCCTCACCAGAAAGTTTTCCCTCATATTCAAATGGAACTTCCTATGTTCCATCTTGTGTCCACTGCCCTTCATCTTGTCACTGAGAACCACTCATAAGAGTCCAGCTCCATCTTCCTTCAACCTACCCTTCAGATACTTGTAAGCATTAATAAGGTTTGCCCTCAGCTTTCTCTTCTCCAGCCTAAAGAGTCCCAGCTCTTTCAGCCTTTCCTCATAAGAGAGGTGCTCCAATCCCTTCATCATCTTTGTTGCCCTACGCTGGATTCTCTCCAGTAGTTCCCTGTCTCTCTTGAACTGGGGAGCCCAGAACTGGATGCAGTTCCAGTATTCCAGTTGTGGGCTCACCAGTCCAGACTAGAGGGGGAGAATGACCTCTGTCGACCTATTGGCCACACTCTTCCCTGTGCAGCCCAGGATTTCATTGGCCCTCTTAGTGACAAGGGCACATTGCTGGCTCATGGATAGTTTACAATCTACTAGGACCCCCAGATCCTTCTCCTCAGGAGTGCTTTCCAGCAGTTCTGTCCCTAGTCTATATTGGTGCCTGGAATTCCTCCTCCCCAGGTGCAGGACCGTACACTTGATCTTGTTGAACCTCATTAAGTTCTTCTCTGCCCAGCCTGTCCAGGTCACACTGGATGGGGGCACAGCCACCAGCAAACTTGCTGAGGATACACTCAGTCCCCTTGTCCAGGTCATTGATGAATATGTTGGATAAGAGTGGACCAAGTATTGGGGACACCACTGGTTACAGGACTCCAACTTGACCCTGCTCCCTTAATTACAACCCTCTGAGTCTTGTCACACAGACAGTCCTCAATGCACCTCACTGCCCTCTCATCTAGCCCACACTTCCTCAGTTTCCTGATGAGAAAGTTATGGGAGACAGTGTCAAAAGCCTTGCTGAAGTCAAGGTAAATGACATCTGCTACTCTCTCCTCATCCAGTCATCCAGTTATAACATCACAGAAGGCTATCGGGTTGGTCAAGCATGATTTATATTTGGTAAATCTGTGCTGACCACACCCAATGATTTCCTGTTCGTCGAGATGTTTAGAGATGACATCTAGAACAAGTCACTCCTTTCTTAGGCGTGGAGGTGAGACTAATCAGCCTTTAGTTCCCTGGGTCCTCCTTCTTACCCTTTTTGTAGACTGGAGCGGTATTTGCCTTTCTTCTGTCCTCAGGCACGTCCTCATTCTCCATGACCATTCAAAGCTAGTGAACCATCAATAACATCTGCCAGTTCCCTCAGCACTTACGAGTGCATCCCATCAAGGCCCATGGACTTATGGATGTTCAGTTTGGTCAAGTGGTCTCTTACCCAGTCCCCCTCTACAAAGGGAAAATCTTCCTCTCTCCAGACCTTCACACTTGTCTCCAGGGTCTGGGATTCACGGGGGACAGTTTTAGCAGTGAAAACAAAGAAGTAAAGAAGTCATTCAGTAGCTTTGCTTTCTCCGTGTCTTCCACCACTAAGGCACCCACCTCATTCATCAGTGGGCCTACATTTTCCCTAGTCTTCCTTTTTCTATTGACATACTGAAAGAATTTCTTCTTGTTATCTTTAACTGTAGTGGCCAAGTTCAGCTCTGCTTGAGCTTTGGCCCTTCTAATTTTCCACCTGCATAGATTCACTACGTCTTGGTAGTAGTGAATCTACTCCTCATAGGTTACCAACCCCCTTTTCCAGAGATCATAATCTTTTCTTTTATTCCTGAGATCCAGCCAAATCTCTCTATTTAGCCAAGCTGATCTTCTTCCCTGTCAGCTTCTTTTAGAGAACTTGGGGATAGCCTTCTCCTGTGCTTTTAAGAGTACCTCCCTGAAGTATGATCAGTCTTCCTGGGCACCTATGCCCTGCAGAACTGTCTCCCAAGGGACACTCTCAGCCATGTTCCTATGCAGGTCAAAGTCTGCCCTTAGGAAGTCCAAGGTGGCAAATCTACTGGCTCCCTACCTTATTCCTCCAAGAATTGAAAACTCTATGATTTCATAATCGCTCTGCCCAAGACAACCTCCAACCTTTACATCCCTCACAAGACCTTCTTTATTAACAAGCAGCAGGTCAAGTAGAGCACTTTCCCTGGTTGGCTCTCTCACCAGCTGTGTTAAGGAGTTGTCTTCCACACACTGCAAGAACCTCTGGGACTGTTCACTCTCTGCTGTGTTGGATTTCCAGCAGGTATCTGGGAAGCTGAAGTGTCCAACAAGAACAAGGCTAAGCGATCCCAAGACCTCTGCCAGCTCTTTATAGAATATCTCATCAACCTCTACATCCTGGCTGGGGATCTGTAACAAACTCCCACCACAATGTCTGCCTTATTGGCCTTCCCCTTGATTCTTACCCATAAACTCTCAACACTGTCATTCACATTGTTAAGTTCCTGACATTCAAATCTGTCCCTAACATAGAGGGCCACCCCATTGCCTCTCCTTTCTGGCCTGTTTCTTCTGAAGAGAAACCACTGACATTTTTATGCAACAGAAAATAATTTTACTCCAAATGAAAAAGAACAAAGATGCTGCCCAGTAATCATTGCAGATGAGGGATATAGAAGTACCAGTTTTGCAGTCTATGTATCATCTGCATGTCACAAATAAGGAGATTAAAACAGACTGCTGCAAGACCAGCATGCACCAACATGGTGACATTGTAATGAATCAGGTTCTTGTGCTGTTCCTATTCTTTGAATAACTGAAAGACATCATTGTAAATGTTAGCCTTGCAGGGCCAGTAACCACTGCTCTTCTCAGGGCAAGGAGAAAGGAGCTACCAGTTGCTACCACTGCTACCACATTCACCTAATCAATGGGCTAAAACCATTTCTTCCCCACTTTTGAAGACATCCTCTACTACTAAGAGCCACTGTGGGATTATGAGTGAGGGAGTATTTGCAAAAAAATTTGAGTTGGCAGCAGAAAATTGTGGCCTGAGCAGCTGTAAGGAGCTTAAAATCTGAAAAGTGACAGTGGGAGTGACTTTCAAGCTGCAACTTTCAGACAGATTGTGAATTTATCTTTTCCTTAGGTCTAAGGTGAGAAGAATTGCACACCAGGCTCAGCAGCAATACAAGGACAAATGATGCAGACAGGGACAATATAGAGAAGTCCCCTAGGAATGGAAGGAATCTCCCAGATAAAGCAGTGTACTCAAATGCACAAAAGGACCTCAGGTATTACTGAGTCTAAATAGGCACCTATAAACTAATAGCTAGAATAAATATGGATATTTAACTAAGATGTGATACATCCATCATCTGATATTTCAAATAAAGCTATTAAAGAGGAGAAGCCTCAATAAAAAAAAAAATCCAATCACAGCACATTGCTGTCCTTTCCCAAATGCTATCAAGCTGTTATTATTTTTTAAAAATTGTTTTTTACTTTCATTATATCTACAATGTAAACAATATGAAATCAACACCACCACTCAAGATGCTGAGGTTCTGAAAATCTATACTGTATAAAAAATCAAATCAAAATATACAGGTCAGAATAGTGTCTTGCTAAAAAGACTGGAAGCTAATTGGAAAAATCTGTTGACGCTGAGCTCACCTAAACTCCCTGTTGTATTCCTTCAGAACCTGTCTGGTGTTTTATTTATGTGTGCTGTGTGTTGTGATTTTACCAACTATGATTTGTGTTTGTTTTTCAGCCTGTCCTTGCAGACATTTGGCATGGAACTAATCCTCTCTCCAGCTCATCCTCCTCCACTTCTAACCTAACTTGAGTTATAGCTTGATATCTGAAAGATTTCCTGCAAATAATTTTATCTTGAGTGGGAGGATTATAATAAAGTTCAGAACATTGATCTCAGTGAAACTTATAGGGCAAAAAAATTGCACAGAGAATAATGAGTTTTAAATTTGATAAATATGTACTTTATGTACTGTAGTTTTTTATCTGTTTCTTTGGCTACCAAATTCAGCAAACTTGGTTTCATACTGGATATAGATTGCTGGGTTTCAGGTGCCATGTGAAAGAGCCAGTAGCTGTGGTGCTTTCTGGAATAGTGACCCTAAGACAATAAAAATAAATATCCCCAATATCATACTACTTGTCAGACCTCTGCCACTGACACTCTTCAGCTTAGACAATTTCTATTGTTTTAAGAACACCTTAATAATGGATCATCTCTTCTCACCCTTTACCTTCCAGAAATCTTTAAAAATATTTTGTATGTGTTTGTATTGTATGCAAAAATTACCTATGCAATTTAGACTATATACAAAGAAGTGCAATACACAGCAGACTGCAACTTGCCACTTCCTATATAAAGCACAATCACCACAGTGGCAGCTCAGATCGACTATTGTGCATCTCCAGTTGTGTCCTTGAAGAGTTAATTTGTTGGCAGTTTAAATGTCCGATAGCTTTATAAACATCTTTGCTTCCAAAATGAATAGATTACTGGAGAAAACCCTGGTTTTAAATGACCTTGGTTATTACATACAATCACAAAACTGTATGTAAAAATGGTAGCAAATCACAAGCTTGTATTTAGTTTCTTCTCAGAAAATTTTAGTAGTGATTAAAATTTTCCCGTGGATTTGCAGAAAATGGTATTTATTGCCTAGGATAGGAAGGTACTTTCTTTATCGTTCTACCTCCAGTGTGTTTCTGAGGGAAATCATACAAGGTTTCCTTCATAGCTGTAGTGCCAATGTGGCAGTAACAGTGTAATATACACAGTATCTCTTCATCACTTTCCACTATGAGAAGTCCTTTCTTTAGAGTACTTTCAAGTTAAGACTAAGTAAATGAAATGACAAAATATTTTGGGGACCCTGATATTTTGACTGCTTATCTGAAGATAATGTGAGGCTTCAGTACTAAGATATTCAGAGCCTAGCTCTGTCTAAAACCAAGTAATTCGAGAACACTCTGATTGGTTACCATTCATTCATAAAACGAGTGCTTACAGGTAATTTCAAAAGTATGAGATTTAAAAAGAGCACTTAAAAATGCAGTGTATTGTATAGCTATTCCTTGAAACTTATCTGTTAACCACTTAACTGCATAAGCCAGTTCAATACTATACATCCCTTTTCAGCAAAAGTTTGCATCCCAACTTAACCACAGTCACACCAATGGGCAGATGTGAACTACAAGTTAGGGATCGTGAAAATCAGCTTCTTAAAACTAGAAGTTTTCAAAGTAGAGGAATATGCTTAAGGTCAAAAGGAGTAATTTTTTATCCAAGCTAGTCTCCTTAATAAAACAGGTCCAAAGTGTTCATTGACACTGTTCACTTGTGCCAACACTACAGAAATACCTTTCAATACTTGAGGCAGGATAACTTTTTAATTATCACGTGTAGTGACAGCCTATGACACTAGGCTGTTGTTCCACTAGCTACAGATTATAAAATTTACTAATGTTCATCTGAACAAGCTTAGCATCAAGCTTCCATTTTCCTGTCTAAACAGAGTTTTGAGGTGAAGCAGCAGAGTAATCAGCTTTACCTCCGTTATGACTACCCCTCAAAGCCTGTGCAGAAAGAGAGATGAGAGGATAGAACTGGATTGTATGTGAATTGCGGGCTTTGCATGCACTGAGTGTGTCCTGAACACACACTTGTGTTCAGGAAGTCCAGCTGGAGAGCAGTCACAAGTGGTGTTCCTCAAGGGTTAGTGCTGGGACCAGTACTGTTCAACATTTTTACCAATGATACAGACAGAAGGATTGAATGCACCATTAGCAAGTTTGCAGATGACACCAAGCTGTGTGGTGTTGTTGATGTACCGGAGGGATGGGACGTCATCCAGAGGGACCTGGATAGGCTGGAGAGGTAGGCCCAGATGAACCTCATGAGGTTCAACAAGAGAAGTGCAGGGTTCTGCACCTGGGCCGGAACAATCCTCNTAATAGCAGACTTGCAGTATCTAAAGGAGGCCACCAGGATGGCTGGGGAGGGGCCATTCACAAAGGCTTGCTGTGATAGGATGAGGGGCAATGGATTGAAGTTTAAAAAAGAGTAGATTGGGTATTAGGAAAAATTTCTTTAAGGGTGGTGGAACACTGGCACAGGTTGCCCAGGGAGGTGGTTGAGGCCCCTTCCCTGGAGATATTCAAGGTGAGGCTGGATGAGGCCCTGGGCAACCTGGTCTAGTTGGGGGTGTCCCTGCGACTGCAGGGAGGTTGGACTAGATGACCTTTGGAGGTCCCTTCTGTCCTGGATGATTCTATGATTCTATGGAGCTGCATGACACAAGGTTGCAGTGAACAACGTGTGAAGGTCCTATAGCTGCCTGCTTTGGTATCAGAAGAGATCATAAGAGCCCAAAGGCTCTTCCTGGTTCAAGTAATTTACTTCTGTTATGCTGATCTGCTATTGATCTTGATTGGGTTGTTACCATTGTCTGTTACTCTATACATTTCTTTGGCAAAGTGCTGTGCCCTTTCCCCCTCTTATTGTTACAGACTGCAGCAATTTTTGTTCTCAATGAAGTTGTCTCAACTTATTGCTGTTTTTATGACTCTTTTTCTTCAGATGAAGTATACCTACACTGTCCCTCAGGACATTTGCCAAGCAGCAGTGCCCAAGAGATTTACTATTTCTGGAATTGATTCAATTACACAGTTCAAGAAGGTCTTTGTACTTTGGACAAAGATAGTGTCTCCCACTAGTTATTTATACTCTGACTCAAGAGTTATTGATGAGAGAATACAATAATTATGGGTGTCACTAGCATGTAGAGACAGTGTAGGTCATGGATTCACAGATGTCTTTTCCTATTCCATTAGAAAAACACTTTACAAGAGAATTCAGAGTCTTTCATACTTGTAATTAGATTGCCCGAGAGAGGAAAAAATTAATTCATATAGTTCAGGCAAATCTCTTACAGTAGATACCTCCTGCAAACCTTGCCATTCCACAAAGCAATGATAGTATTATAATACTGTATACTTTTGAGAAATGATAGCTATATCAACACAAACATTTTATACAGAGGAGAGGAAGAAATTAAAGAGATTCAAGAGTTTAGAAAAAAAGTAAACTAATGA
>VZRU01018718.1:14585-30872 GCA_013398155.1 Pedionomus torquatus
CCCAGAGCTGAAGCCAACAGCACCAGGAGACGTCCCCCGAGTCAGAAGCGCTTCCCTCCAGCTGTAACCCAGCCATCAGCCTCTACCATCCTCTTCCTCCTCCAGCAGCATTTTGTCCCAGGGAAGAGGAGGAAGAAGCGCGCAGACCCTCACCCAACGGCTGCTGTTTGCAAGGCATAAATGAAGGATCAAATCCTCACCGCGAGGGGAGGGGACCACTCCTGCAGACAGACTGCAGGCCAGGATGAGCCGAAACACACTTTTCCTGTTTAAATTCTGGGTGAATTTTAACGATGTGTTTTTCTGCTGGGACAGCTGCCCGAGCCCCTTCACACAGAGTTCCACTTGCTGCTGGCTCACCTATTGCACCCCCCTCACTACGTTGCAACACATTGGGCTGGAAAAGATGCGTTTTGCCTCTCATGAACGAGAAAAAAAGAAATCCACATGTTCCCAGGGTGCGGATTTGGCCCCAGGTGGGAGGGGGGTGCCATCTCACATCTGGAGAAGGGCTATTGCAGACCTGCTTCGAGCAGAGTGGGGGTGGAGGGTCTTTCACCTGGCAGCTCAGCCAGTTTGATGCACAAAAATATACCTTATTCCCCAGTGATAAAAACTGGATGGGGACTCCAAAAACCCTGAGTTAGGGCAAGCCCTGTTTCAGGTAATTAACTCACCATTGTTCAAGGGGTCTACTTAAATTGGCACAAAAAGCTAATGAGGCAAATGGCATTTGCCAGGGAAAGAGATTTTGCTGAGACCCTGACTCAAGTTCTCTTTTCTCACCATCTCTGATGTCCACACAAGTTGCATCCTTGTTCCCTGCCTCAGTTTCCCTCTCAGCCCCAATTCCATTTCCCCAGTTGGGTACCTGCCCGTGACGGGGCTCCTCGCAGTGCCCATGCCTGCAATCTCTGCCAGAAGGAAACTGCCAAAATGACTGTTCAGCATCCCCTCGTTACGTAAAGATTCTCTCCATCCTCTTTTCTCACCCCGCCGTTACACACCACTCGCGTTTTTCCCTTCCTCTGCCGCCTGCTTTAGTTTGCTGCTGTGTAAAGGTGAACGACACACCCTGTGCAACAGCCCGTGAGCGTCACCCGCTCTGTCTGCACACGGGGAGAGGGACGGAGCTTCCCCAGGCGACAGGAGCATCTGGGCTCTGCCGAACTCCTGCTAACGAGAAAACGAGCACACGGGGCCTTTGCTCAGTCCTGCTTCAAACCCCAGCCCGTTCTGGAGGACCACGGGACCTTCCTCCGCTCACAACGTTGCGTCTCACCCGCTCTGGTCGGTCAGAAGCGGAGGACGCGTCCCGGTGGCTACACCTCTCCCGGCCCCCGCGAGCCACGACGGAAGCAGCGACAACAGCAGGGTGTGCGCCGACCCGGGCATCAAAGCCCTCACTCACCCAGGAACAAAGTGGTTTCTCTCGCCCTCAAGTTCTCCCATTTTGTTCGGGGCGGCGCCCAGGTGCTGAGAAACCCTGAGCTGTGGAGAGACACAATCCCAGTCTGCCCCACTCATCCCAGTCCGCTGAGACCTCCTCCAGCGCAAGGCTTCCCACAGCCGAGCCCTCTGGCCATGCCAAGGGAGGCTCACACATGTAGCAGGACAAATATGGTGAGGATCGTCAATCTTTGCCCACTTTGGGATCTCCAAAGGAGGAGCCCTGTCAAGCAGGGACGTGGTGGCTGTAAGAGGTGCGGGCGGTGGCACCCCGGGCTCACCTGAGCTCCGCAGAGACACGAAGCTCCACCAGACACGAAGCTCTTCTTGCTGCTGCCCCTGAGGGGTGAGTGACCCCCGCTCCCGCCCTCAGCCTGCAATTCCTCCCATGAAGCTGGGCAGGGTGACAAGGCTCGTTTTTGCTACCGAGGGGTGGGCAGGAGGTTGCTTTTCCTGAGACTCCTGCGCCCCGTCTCCAGGGGCAGGGCTGGCCCCGGCCAGGCTTCCGCGGCTCGCTGCGACGGGTGCCCACGTGGCAGAGAATCGCCAACGTCCTGCATCGGGTACGGCTGCTCCTGTGGCCGGGGGGGCCCAAACAGCCCGTGGATGCCGCTGACGGGTGAGCGGGGACCTGGTGAAGGCAGAGCGGGTGTCCCCAGCCCCCCCTGCCCGGTACAGGCCGGTGGAACACTCACTCCGCTCCCGGGAGATGAAAGCCCGATGGAAAAACGGTCGCTTACCCTTGGCACCTCTTCAGAAGGTGGTTCACGCACCTGTCGGCCGTTACAGCCACAGGCAGAAACGCAGAGGGATCCAACCACTGCCCAGGCTCATTAAAGGCAGGAATCAGATGGTCTGCAAAGTCACGTCAAAGTAGAGCAATGAGAGCGTTGTCCTGATGATGCCAGAAAGGCAGGAGTCACCCTCCCTTGCTCCTGCAGCACCGGGGCCTTGAGCGCAAAGGCGATGGGCAGCTGAAGGTGGCCGCTGCGTCCAACTGGGCACAAGGTGTTTCTCACCAGATGTTCACCACCACGGCACTGTCCCCCACCTCTCCCTGTACTGCACTGACCATAACCCTCCTGCTCCCAGGTGCTGCCATGCCCACGACTGCTGCTACAAGAGGATCTCATCCTCTTCCTGCCATCCCAAGCTGGTCAAATACAACTTCTCCAAGCAGGGAAGCCAAATACCCTGTGGTGAGAGGCAGCAGAGGGTGAAAGGCCCCATTGGGAAGGCACAACCATCCACGCTCTCAGGGGACCTCTCTTCCGAGATGTCCTTTAGGACATCCTGGCTTCAAAACCACTTGCTAGGAAGAAGGTAGAAATGAGAGCAAAGTGCCAGGAAAAGGGTAAACATGTATTTAAGATGATGGTGAAGTCTCGAGCTTGGAGACCTCTCACAGGTCCCTTCTGTAGGCACCAGATGCTGAGGGTGGGAGGTGACATTCCCATCTTGCATGGGGACCTGGCACCGCTGCCCCCATTTCCCCAGAGAAAAGACTTATTTCATGGCAAGTGGATCAAAACAAAGCAGTTCCCTGTGATCAAACTAAGTTTCTACACATACGTAGGTCGATGAAGTAAATTAGATGGTCCTTCCAGGGCCAGGCAGGTGGCTCCACGCACCAGCGGTAAGAGAACTCCCCCAGACACTCTGAACTCAACCCCGGGACACCCCAAACTCAACATGGGGGCTGTGCACATCGCGGGGACAGTCCCAAGAGCTTCCCCTGCCTCTCGCAGCCTTCCCCTACCTCCAGACCTCCTACATTTTCTTCCAGGACCCGGGAACTCGTGCCAAAGGCAGAGCTGTGAGCGCACCAAGCAGGCAGCAGAGCGTTTCCAATGACAGCCAGGAGCTACAACCGTTACAAGAACCACCTCAACGTTCTTTGCAAGGGCCCAGCTCCCTCCTGCTAAGACACACCAGGCTCAAAACCTGACAGAAACAGCCCAAATTTGGGGGTTTTACCTTCCCTGTGTGCAGGCAGGGCACAGCACGGCATGAACAGGCATCCAGCACTGTTCCCCAGAGCAACTGCCCAGGGAAAACCCACTCCCCACAACTAAATAATCATAAAACCAAAGGAATCCCTGCAAATAAAAATACACTTTTAGAGGCAATTTGTGATGTGCGTCCAGTGTCATGTTTCGGGAATCAGCGGTGGAAGGGGTAGGACAAGGCATCACAGCTGATTTTCTGGGGTAAATATTTACGCACGCACACAGCTTAGCAGCAGCGGCGTTTTAGCAGCCAGCCAGCAAACCTCAAAAACAAAAAAAATCAACAGAAACAGCAAGTGGGTCTGGCCCCGACCCCAGACCAGGTCCCAAACCCGGCTCCCCTCAGGGACCGTGGCCACCACACAGCCCCCCCCGGCTCCTAATGACTATTTAAACAATTAATACTCACTAGAGCCATGGGGGAGCGTGGTGGAAGTGCTCTCAGAGGTTTGGGGTGGCCCCTCTCTTGCACCATCTCTCCAGCAGGTCCTGGTCAGGCCGGCCCCGTCGTCCCACCCCAGAGCTGCACAGGGTCCACAGCCCTAACGAGCCTGGGCCTCGATGAAGCACCTCTGGTCACCTCTGGAGATGTGTTCTGCACACCGCAGGGTGGTGGGGTCCTAAAGTCAAGCGCTTTAAAGGTATTTTCTTTGCATTTCCCTTCAGCTTTGGTGGCTCCTGCCTGATTCCATCACACATCTAGCCACGAGCAACATCCCCACCCTTCCCCACACCTCCTACAGTAAATGGGGTATCTTTATAAACCCCAAATTTCTCCTTTTACTCATTTTCCAGCTCCACTGAAGGGCTTTGGGATGAAAGGAGAGAGCCAGGACGGAGCTGATGACACGGATGCTGCCCTCCAAGGTTCGTGCCTGCAAACAGGCTCCACAGCTCCACACCATAAACCATCTCCATTTTATACAGCGCTGGATACAAACATGAGAACTGCCCCCGTTCCCCACCTTCAGCAACGTTGTTCCCCACACTTCCACTGAAGTGAGGATGCAGGTGTAACACCCCACAGCCCGAGCAGACCCCCTGGGCTGCACAGACCCATTCAATTAATCTGCAAGTTTTGCCTTTTAACCCTCAGTGCACCACACGCACACGACTCCGCTCACCCAGCTCTGCGGGCACATCTTGCCCACTTTTATTGCACTCAGAATTGCAAAACCAGCTTGGTTCGGCAGCAGAAGCGGGAGCCCTGTTGGGAGTCCAGAGGCGGAAATGAAGAGAGAACTCCCCTGTAGTTTCAGCAGACTCCAAGAGAGAAAGAATCCATGAGCACCGCAGACGTGGATACCACGGGTGATGTGATCTGTGTCCTGCACGCACCGCAGATGAGGCAAAGATGTTGCTGAATAACCAAGAAGGAACAGGGTAGACCAGAAAATGGAGCAGCACAAGCAGAAAATCCCTCCTGTATGTTGTAAAGCCAACCCAGGGACAGCAGACAGAACCTGCAGAGACAGATTTAAAAAAATAACGCCGAGGAAGATGATGGTGGAGATGGGATGCAAGGAAAACAGTTTTCTACATTGTCCTGCCATGTCCTCACCTTGGAGGGGCTAACAGCAACCCTGCCCACTCGTGACCATCCAGCTTGTAACAAACAACAAATCCTCAACCACCAGGGGAGCGTGTTGCGCCTGCTGTCCTATGACAGCATGCTGTGAAGCACAGTTAGCTCCACCAAAGAGTAAACATCAGCTATGAATCATGGTGTTTCTCTGCTCGTTTCTTGCCTCCCTTCGTGGCGCAAGGAAAATCTACCGTCTGTTTACAAAGCAAATTCTCTGCATAAAAGCAAGTTCCCTGAGAAAGGCAACACAAGGCTCCTCTAGGAAAAACACACGTGGTAAAGGCAGGTGGAAATGTCAATAGCTAAAGGAAAACCTACAACAGACAAAAAGAAAGCTTGACTGTTGTACAAGACTCAGGAGCCCAGCACGCTAACAGCTTGTTTTAATGGTATTACAGTTGGAAATGCAAGCATTTTCAGCCACTAATTTCATGATAGGTATCAGAGACCACAAGCTGAAGGTCAGTCTCTCTCCCTTTGTCCTGGCCATGGAGGAGGTGCAGCTTCGCAGGGCCCCTCACACCTATGGGAGAGCTCAGCTGGATACAGGACAGCTCCCTTCATGGGTCCCCAACAGTCCTCTCTTCCTCAGTCCTCTATCTGGCTCAGGAAGACAAAAAAGCAATTCCTTAACATCAAACAACTGCAGATTCTGACTGTTTTTTCAAACCTACAGAACCCACCCAGCTTCCAAATCCAAACACAGCTGGGCAAGGCAGAGGTGGTAGGTTTACCTGAACCACCCTGCTGCGCCTGCTGTCTCCAACTCACCGTACCCATGAAGTGACTTCCACTTGCTTCCAATGAAGCCCTGATTCGCCATTCTTTCCACTAATGTAAAAGTGACCGGTGAAAAACAGTTCCAGGATGTAACATTGTTGACAACAGGCTAAGGCTGGCATAAAAATTATTTTACCAAAGTACTTTTTCACTGGAAGGACAGTGCTGTGAATTCAAGGCTCCTCCATGCTCTTCCTACCGAGGAAACACCACTCAGAGTCCCCTCTGCAGCAGTTACTCGTGTCTGCTGCTGGCACGTAATGCACTGCTTCACTTACCAGACACTATGTCCCACCATAAAGCGTAAGAGCTGCTTTGTAGGACTTTTTATTTCTGCCAAACTCATTGTAGGAGCCAAAGGAACTTCTTCACCAACACTGAAGCCTGTTTTCTCACACCAGAGCTCCTTTCTTTTTATTCTTCAAATGCTCTTGATAAACAGTAGCAGAGCATATGAAGAAATATTAGCTCAGATCTTGGCAATTCAGTCAAAAATGGCATTTATACTTCTATGCTGATTTGGAAGCTTTAAAGAACACAGAATTTTTTCAAAAGCAACATTCCTTACTTTCAAACAAGTCTATTTTGCCTCTGTCCTGGCTAATGAAGTGTCTCCTGTTACCTGTTGTGTCTAAGAGCACATGTGCTTTCTTCAAGCTTAGTGGTTTTGGACTCAGGTACAAAAACCTGAGAGAAGCTGGAATACTGCAAGCCAGAAATTGAGGGCCAAGTCCCACAGTCTTTACACTTCAGTCCAAATTCACTGTCCTATAGTGGAAAGCATCACAGGATTCAAGCTGTACCTTCCATGGTACTCGGTGTCTTTAATGAACAAGAATTTAAGATCAAAAAATCCTACCCTGGAAAGAGCTTGATTTACGAAGAGCAAAGTAGGCAGGGTTCCCAGTGATCACTGCTGCTTGGAAGCTTGTTCCCAGGACTCTTGATCCCTTGGCTATACTAATTTCATTTGGAGACAAACAACTATCAAGTTTCTGGCTTGGACTGAAGCTCTGGAGTAGCCCAAAAGCTTCAGAGTTTGGCAAAGAAGATGAAATTCCAGATGTCCACGTAACAACACTCAACAGAAGTCTCACGCCCGCTCATATCACATTGTACTACCTCATTAGACTCCACCAGATCAGATGAATCGGCTCCACAGTCTCACGAGTCATTATTATTTGTTTGTTCTCTAAAGGCCCCAACTGGTAGCAAACAAGCTGATCTCACACTTAAGCAAGAAGCCAGCATGAATGCAGGAATTCTGTTCTCCCTTGATGTATCGATCACTTCTGAAATAGCCCAGTGCAACACAAGCAGTTCCAGTGAGACTGAAACCTGCCACTGCCCTCTTGCATGGCAAAGAAAAGAGGAGTGTTGTGTTGGGTACACTTCACCCTGGAACAGATTCTGCGGTTCTGTTCCCTTGCTTTATTTAAATAGAAAAAAACAAACAAACCACGTTCCTGAGCTGAGAAGTGTTAAGCTTTCCCTGACAGCGAGGGAGCTCCTGAGAGCAGAGACAAGTAAAATATTGCTATAAAAAACCAAAATAATCTAAACACATAAAGAGATGTCAAAGCAAATCTGACACTGCTGTGTGAAGAAAAGGTTCTCACCTTCATCTAACTCCAAAATTATGCAAGTCTCTAGTTTTTGTTAACGTCAAACAACTCTTTTCAGACAGGCTGATGCAGAATTACCAAATAACGGTTCACCCCAGAACTGAAGAAACGGGAAGTTCACGTGTGCTTAGAGGTCTCCACTGACAGGATTTTAAGACAACAACGGGTGCTTGAAAATTCAGTTAAGGGGAACTTGGTCTTCATCAGTTTTATTTGTTTCTCTCACCAGAGCACTTAGAACACGTTCAGTCATATGTTTAGAGCTGCTGTGGCCTTCACCAAGGTGACGTGGTTGGTTGAGTCTGTCTCTCTGCCCTTGCTGTCTGCACTGTTGTTGGCCAAGACCTTCTGTCGGTGCCTTTCTTCCTGCCGCTTCTTCTTCTCCAGCTGCTGCTGTTCCTTCTTTTGCTTTTTAGACACCTGAAAAGGGAAGGACGAAAAAACAGTTGAAAACAGGTCTTCTACCCAGTTGGAGAAAAATAACGTGCTGGAAAGGAGACAAGTAAATATCAAAGCAGATGCCAGAGAATGTTTATGCCAAATAACTTATTAGGACTTTATTTTGTGTCATTTTGGGAGGAGTGCCACCTGTCACTAATAAATGTTTATATCGAAGAAGTAACAGCTGTAGCAACAACAAAATTTGGTAGGTGGAAGCTCTTAATTCAAATGAGAAGACAGTTGCTGATGAAGCAATCCTAGGTGTTCCCCTAATCATTAAAAGAGATGTAAATCACTGCCAAAGCACCCTTCACGTACCTTTGTGTTTCTGCTAGCTCGATTCTCACTGGATCCAGCCTGTCCTTTGTTGTTGTCTAACTCATCTTGATGCAAGCTCTGATTTCCGCAGACTGTTGAGCCAGTTCTGTTTTCTTCCTGCAGAGTTCTTCTACACAATTTCTGATCTTTGCTCTGGGGATCACGCTGCTCCTTGCTACCTACCAACAACAGAGGTTTCTCTCAGGCACACTCTACCCAGAGGCTGCCTCAGCAACAGCCAATTCCTTCTTCCAGAGTATCAGGAACAGTGGGGTTTTTTGGAAGCTGGACTGAATCTGCCCTCAGTAACAACCTTCCTAGAGGACAGAAAGGCTGCAGCAGCAGCAGAGCCAACAGCAAGCTGAAACCGCTACGGTGCCCGCTGAACTGCTGTTCAGAGTGAACACTGACATCAGACAGCATCCTGCCAAAGCATCAGGTGACAAACTATTACTTACTGATTCTTTCCACTTCATTCACTTGAAAGACAGCAAATATTGCAGATTCTATGTTGTAGTCTTCCACTTCCAGAATGTGGCTTACTAAATCAATGTCCTGTCCACCAGAGGAGAAAGATAATACGGAGGAAAGTTCAAATCACTGATAAACATTCATTTAACAACCATCCGCACCACTGAGAGGGGGCTGCTGTCTCCTTTTATGATCTTTCACACACACACACAGAATGACACAGAATGATCTGGGATTGGAAGGGACCTCTGGAGACCCCCCAGCCCAACCCCCTGCCAAAGCAGGTCCACCCAGCGCAGGTCCCACAGGAACATGTCTGGAGGGTTTGAATGTCTCCAGAGAAGGAGACTCTCCCACCTCTCTGGGCAGCCTCTGCCAGGGCTCTGCCACCCTCAAAGCCAAGAAGTTCCACCTCAGGTTGAGATGGAACTTCCCGTGTTCCAGTTTGTGCCCGTTCCCTCTTGCCCTCTCACTGGGCACCACTGGAAAAAGCCTGGCCCCATCCTCCTGACACCACCCTTGGAGTATTTCTAGGTGTTGGTCACATCCCCCCTCAGCCTTCTCTTCTCCAGACGGAACACACCCAAGTCCCTCAGCCTTTCCTTGTAGGAGAAATGATCCAGTTCTCTCATTGCCTTTGCTGTCCCCTCTCCAGCAGTTCCCTATCCTTGTGGAACTGGGGAGCCCAGAACTGGTCCCAGTGCTCCAGCTGGGGCCTCCCCAGGGCAGAGCAGAGGGGCAGGATGACCTCCCTCCACCTGCTGGTCTCACTCTTCTCCATGCCCCCCAGGATGCCCTTGGCCTTCTTGGCCACCAGGGCCCTTTGCTGGCTCCTTGGTGTCCCCCAGGACTCCCAGGTCCTGTTCCTCAGAGCTGCTCTCCAGCAGGTCCCCCCCAGCCCATCCTGGTGCAGGGGGTTCTTCCTCCCCAGGGGCAGGACCCTGCACCTGCCCTTGTTGAGCTTCATCATGTTCCCGTCTGCCCAGCTCTCCAGCCTGCCCAGGTCTCACTGTTCATTTAGCCTGTGCTCCACTTCAGACAAGGTGAGGGAGAAAAGCCATTAAGCTTTCTGAGGGTATACGGAAAAAGGAATATGCTGTTTCACTCTTAGCTCTTCCCATTCTATGCATCTGCACAGCACAAGCAGCAATCTCCAAGAGCCACCACAGGCCACTCAGCGACAGCAGCTAAGACTCACAGAGCATCCACTCATTTGGGATGTTCAACTACACACACCCTCAAAGGATGTCAAATCTTACAGGATTTGTTTCAAAGTACATTTTCTGAGAAGACAACCCCTCTGAAATTATACACACGGAGTATGCATTTCATCTGCATTGAAGGGTTGAGTCTAGGATGAAAACCATCCTGATTTCTGACTGTGGTACTGAAATTGTCCAAGAAGAGTACTTTTTGAATTTTTCCCAAGGCTACTTTCACGTACCAAGAAATTAGTCATAAAAAGGCTACTCAATACTTACTGAAGATCCAGTTGCATTGCACACTTTTCGTACAGCATCTTCCATTTCATCTTCAATCTCATCTTCAGAATTACCCTTCTGTGGCTTCGCTACCTCCTCCTTATTGCTTTTGCAAAGCGTCTGCAAGAAAAGCAAAGTCCTGCACATCACACAAGCACATGCAGCAACTTCATCCTATGCAGTAACAAAAAACCAACATCTAACAATAAATTTAATTATTATGGCACACTTTTCTCAGAAATGTTATCTGTCAAAGCATCTTGGTAATCAAGTCACTACCACCACCCCTGACACCGTCTCCCACAACTCGTTCACGACTGAGCACACTCTCGCTACAAGACCACACACAACAATGAACAAGCACTCACTTTTGAGGTAAGATACCAATTTTTTTCAGTGCCACATATTATACAGTTGTGTGCAGAGAACTTCAAGCACATCTTACTCCTTAACACAAAAAAAAAGTGAGATATGAAGAGGATTTTCTTATCCAGCTGTTACATTTCCATCTCTTTCTTCCCTTCCCTTTGTTTCTGTATTTGAGGTGTGTGATGTAATTTAGACAGGGTTGCTTCAAACATCTTGTCCTGGTTTGAGGTAAAACAAACCGATTTTCTGTTTTACAATTTTACTTTCTTAGCTAGGCCTCTTCTAACTAACTAAACTCTGAAATGGATGGATGGGATGGAATACCCTGTTGGTCAGGTTTGGGTTCCCTGTCCTGTCCGTTCCTCCTTGCAGGTGGGACCCCTTTACGTTTTTCCGTTTCCGACCCTCCAATGGGGCAAATGACAAAAATTACCTTGGTTGTTCTAGCAATAAGTATAAGCAAGGGCCTCTCTGCACCATATATAATCAGGTCTTATCACTGTGAGATGAAACAGCTCTGAACAATGTGCTGTTAATTTCAGAGTCTGTAAATTGTAAAACAGAAAAGTTGTCAAACAGAAAATTGGTTCGTTTTACCTCAAACCAGGACACATCTACAGCCCACGTCTGAGCATCCAATTTGGGACTGATTTTAAGCCCAGTAACTCAAACACTTCCCAGCCTGTCTCCAGACAGCAGTAGTTACAATGGCCTCGGGGGCTCTTCTATACCCACCCCAACACAGAGACCAAACCCTTTGCTCAGTCTCAATGGAAACGAACAAGGAAATCAACTGGTAAGGTTCCTCTGTTTTGTTTATCACCCGCAGCTGACTCAGGCCATTCTGTCATAACCAACCTCCATCTGAAGATAGGCTGGAGCTTCAGAATCATCATTGATTCTCCTCACACTGTCATAGTGCTCTCCATAACGATACGCAATGTGAAGTTCCCTCACGTTGTTCTTCTCTGTGCCTCGAATCTAAGTGAAACACAGAAACTGCAAATGAGGATTTGGAATCAAACTCGGCATCATACTATCTTTTTGAAGCAACAATACACACCGTGATCAGAAGCAAAGTATGTAGCTACTGAACCATCTCGGAACAGCAAGAGCTGATCTAATGATCCAGACGTGCCTTAAGTAACAGCAGAGCTTCTGCCTCAGGGATAATGTTTGAAAACCAGATACACAACCTGGGTCGGTTACATCATAAGAAGCAAAACATGGCCTGAAATTATTTCAGTGGAAATCTCAAAACCGTTTTCTAAACTTTCCACAAGAGCTATTAGTTTTCTGATTGTCTTCTAAGACTCAATTTGTGACAGCTCCCATTCGGGGTACAATGCATTTTTCCTTCAAACGTGAGGAAAAAAAGAGTTTGTTCCACTTATGACCACAGAGGAAACAGTCACCAGAGTCGGTTTTGTTCTGTAGTTGGGACACGGCGCTGTTTATCAGCTGGCACTCAAAGTGGCTATGTTTTGTTTTTGAAAAAAAGGCTAGTAGAAATAAAGCCAAACCAAGAAAACGTTTTAACTCTGTTCAGGAGCACAGTTAACCAAATGTTCCTTTGCTTTGTCAGCACCAAATACAGCACTTTACGTAGAAAACTCCTGCTCTGAGCATTATCTGTACTGATAGAAGAATAATTCCTACCCCAACCATCAGTGTCTCAAACTATTAGGTAAAAGCTACACAGAATTCCAGCTCTTGCAAGGAATGCAGGAAATTACACTGAATTTGCAGATATCCTTTGCTTACTTGTCATCTCAGAGTTCAAAGATCTGACAGTCTTCCTGGAGAAGACGTCAGCAAGCAAACGACAAGAAATGCTCATTTTAGGGCCCCAAAATTTCCCAATCCTTTGACGTCTTTGAATTGGCTTATCGCAACTTATAGAACATACAAGTCACCTTTCAACCAAGTCTGCAGTTTGTGTTGTGCTAATGACTTCAGATTTCATAACAGGTGTTCTCCATTCATCTACTTTACACTTGTTGACCTTTAAGTTCCAACCCAACACTTGGTTATACTTAATTCCTGCCTTTTCAAATCATTCAATGTTGGAAATCGGTAACATTCCAACATTTCTCCTCTGCCAGAGCCTAAACTGGCGTTTAACAAATCCCAAAGTTCTCGAAAGATTATTCTGAAAATTGGCCAGTTTAGCCTTCAGTAGTGAATCCTCTTTTTCCCTGCACTTTCCACAATACTCTGGAACTGTAAGAAAAAGATAGCTGCAGATTAAAAAACCTGGCAAAATTGCTGAAAAAAAAGGTAAGCAGGTATCCAAAATGCCAATAAAATAACTTGCACATCTGAGCTCTGTATTTACAGTCACTAGCAAAAATGGTGAAGGATGTTTAAAGCCCTAAAAAGTGCCCGTAGAGATGGCCACCTCCAAAGAGGTTTGATCGGGCCAGTCTAAAAAACAGCTGGAGGTCCTGAACACTTCTGCTCACAATTTTCCAGCTTAGCTGCAGCATATAGAAATGGTTCTGTTAAAATTAAAGGATAACTCACAATCTGCTTTAGAGTTGGGACCAAAGGAGACACTCACACCATCTGCTTTAAGCATCTTGATGATGTGTCTCTCAGGAAATGCTCTCTCTGGAATCTAATCTAAAATTTTTTTGGGGGTCCAAAGCAGAGGGAGAGGGGAAAAAGTAGGTAGATGTATAGAAAATTAAGAGAAAGGGCATCCTGGGTAGTCAAGTCTAACAACTTGCTAATATTGTCACTGTGTTGTGATCCCCTACACTATTTGATGCCCTGATATATCCTCTGTGCAGATCAGGGACTCCTTATGTTCCAACAGCTCTCTTTACTTATGCCATTCTCGATGGCCTAAGTCAATCTCTCACCAAAATGACTACGCTCAGGCAAAACAGAACCTCACCACAAATTCTGTATTTACAGCCCTTGGAAGGTCAATGAATAAGGAAGAGTTTAAGGTTTTTGAGAGGACATGCAAAATATATATAGTTAACCAAACGGAGGTGAGCATCCAGTTCAAACCAGACCACAAACAGCACCCCCAGGAACTCTCCTGCAGGGTCATGAACTCTGTGAGTTCTCACAGGTCAAGCACTTGAGTGTTCCCACTCCTTTGTGTCATTGTCAACTATACTTTTTGTTTAAATATGCAGGTTAGCTGTCTTAAAGTCCACGACTACCATACAAATAAGAGTTTAAACTTGTTTGTGTTCAGGAATCCACCTGACACCGTTTCAAGTGTATTTAAGACACCAGTGTCAGCTTTCATCTGGTCTTTTTATCATTATTGCCCTGCTTAATCTATATACTTCATTGGTTGTGTCTGTAAATCAGGGCCAGAAACAATTCTGACTTGAATACAGGTTCTCACTTGCTCAATGCAGAGGCAGAGATCGAGCATGGACCAACTCCAGTGTGGACTTGCCACGGAAAAACAACAAAGAGCGGAGGAGGGACCCGATGGATCGCTTGTTCCAGCACCCTGCTGTCAGGGGAGATTATACGCAGCCCTTTCCAGAAGCTTATTTAACACTGCCTTAAGGTTTTAGAACTTCTTCCTTTTTCTGCCCAGTCCAGAACTTCATTTCTCAAGCTGTCAGGAGCCTTCTTATTCCAAATCACTGGCAGAACTGACAGAGCTTCATTCCAACACAGTGCAGGGACTGCCCTGCTGTACCTTCACCTCCATATTCCTAACGTTATCGTACAGGCTTCCTCAAGCCTGGCTTAAATCACTGTGAGAAAAGTCACCTCGTATGTAGTCTGATCTTCAGGAGAGAGGCACACATCAACGAAGCTAGCAGCTTAAAACCAAACTAAAGCATTCTGCTCTGTCTCCACGTACTCATCTTTCACACATTCATTGTTTTCTTTCATTCCCTCCTCTTGGCTGAAATCTGGAGTGTGTTCCTAAAGGCTGACAAAGCAAGCACAGCTTTACACCATGTCCAGCTCCCTATGGCTACTGTTTGCTCTCTTTTAATACATCAGGAAGTTTCAAGACCACTTGTATTCATCAGTTAAAAGTTAGGCCAAAATACATTTTTTGTTTCTCACCTGCCACAGTGGAGCATTATGCTGATGAATAACCACATTCAATTGATTGTTCCTTGCAAAAGCCACAATAGCATCATTGCCAGCAAAGGTACCAGGCTTTGCCAAATTGGTAACTAAAGGAAAAAAAAAAAAAATCAGAAAAGTTGGAAACCTAGTTTCTGACACTTCCAAAGTACTGGAGGGATAGCAAGTAACAAAATTTCAGCACAAGCCCAACAAACTCTGGAAAGAAAATCACAACTGTGAAATAGTGTCTTTTGAGACAAGAATTTGGCAGCAAATGAAGTTAATGTGTCTTAAATGACCACAGAAACCTCCAAAAAACACAGTACACCCTTAGATTATGCAAGGTTGTCAGCTCTGTGTTAGCTGGGATGGAAGAGTGCCATGTATTAAATAACCCAACCACTTTCACACATCACCTGCATGGTACTTGGCACATCCTCAAAGCTGTTAGAACAAAGGCTGCATTGGTCTCTGCTTTGGATCTTCCCCTGGTTTACTACGAAATATCCAGGGTCAAGCAGAAAAAGAAACCCACTCAACACCCACCAGTTCTCAAGGAGAGTTAGGCAATTTTTGCAAGTTCCTTTTGAAAACACCAGTTTTTGCTTCTTGCCTTTTTTTTTGCCTCTCTTTCCAAGTTTCCTCTAAATTCAAACAATTTCCAAGACAAATTTAATGCATGTTTAAGAGCTCCTCCTTCCACACAACCTTAACAGAGAGAAATGTGTACTCACTGTTTCTAGAAACTAGAGAGAAGCCCTAACAGTTCTGGGACAAGGAGCTGCTTACTGTGAAGGAGCTCAAATGAGATGTAATCACATTACACAATAACCCTTCTGCTAGTGCCCTGTGGAGGCCGTACCGTGTTTCTCAAAGGGCACATCATCCTCCACAAAAGGCTCAAAATCCTCTCGCCGCTTTATCATGTAATCCACCGTTTCCTGGCGATGTCTGAGGTGGTTCCGCGAGTGCCCCTCCAGCTGATCACCCAGTGCCCGAAACAAACAATTGCTACCAAAAGAGAACCCCCACGTTAGTGTGTCTGAAAGGCAGCTGAGAAATACACCATGAGACCAGTGAGTGGCAGAGCAGCAGAAATGACATGGTGTTAACGGGAAAGGAAAAGCGCTCCTTCTACCCAGTAAGTTCAACAAGGCTATCGAACTGGAGCAGCACCTACTCCCCGTGCTTTGAACAGCTGCTGAAATGAGAAATGCTGGTAGGAACACACGGCTTTGGGAGTGAGCAGTTCTAACAGGGAGAGAGGAGGGTGGCAACGGCACTGGGCCTCACTGAGACGACAAAAGGACAACCCAATGCTCACCTCATTCCCTTCCTCCCAACACTTAGGGGCCTTCCTAGCACTCGGCGGGGCAGCGAAGCCCTCAGGCCCTCTGGGGATCGGGCCTGGGCCTTGCAGAGCCCTCAGCCCCGGGCACGGGCCCCGCGCAACCACCGGCCCTGTGCGGTACAGGGCAGCGCGTACCCCCGCAGCGCACCGCGACCCCAGCTGCGAGGGGAGAGCCCCCGGGTGTCGGGCACGGCGGCTCCGCACCACCCGGGAGGAGAGAGCCCGCACGGCCAGGAGGCCCCAGGGCGCCGCGGGCACCCGACTGCTCACCCGTCGCCCGGTACCTCCCGCAGCTTGAGGCCGAGGGCCCGGAGCTGCCCGGCGAGGCCGCCGCCGCCCAAGCCGG